>VDFB02303796.1:0-15199 GCA_007258455.2 Sequoia sempervirens
AAATAAAATAATGATTATTAGAAGCTTCTAGAGGGGGCCGACCTCAAAGAGGAGAAAAGTATATTAAGAGGGGTTGGGCTTTCTTCTATTCATCCAGGAATTGAAGATTGCTTTTGATGTTTGTGGAGAAGCCTAGGGGTTTCTGCAAATTTTCTATTTTGGTCTTTGGGAATGATAACTCCCATTGATTTGCATAACTGAGGTAGTGAAACTATCTACTGAAGGGTTGCAGCAGATTGGAGGAGTTACTTCAGACTTCTCATTGCATCAAATTTGTGGCCAAGGGCCAATTTGAGGGTGGAATAGGCAAGGCATTGAAGGCACTATTTGACAGCATGATTTATAGCTATTATTGGAGGAGAATTGTGGGTTTGTGGAGATCATTGGCAGCCATTAATCCATACTGCAGACTTCATGTTCATGCACATTGTGGCCTTAACTTCCATCGATTTCACTAGCAAGTTGGGGCGCTTCAATCCAAGGGCATAGGCGAACATTTTGGAGGCTTCATTGAATGCTTAAAGGCTGCCAATTATTTTATATCAGCATTTACTTTAGAATAGGGGCGGCCAAGAGAAGGTTTCTATTTGGCTAAGGAGAATACTTCATGCTTGGTCTATGGGAAGCTACTTCATCTACATTCCTAGGCGTTTCCTTGGACCAGGTTCTTCTTGCATTTTATATTAGTATTTGCTTGGCATTTGAAGTTAGTTGTATGCTATCATCGTAGTCAGACTTTGGTATAATATCTCATATCATATTTAGCTGTAAGCCAAGAGCCTTGGCTTTCATATTTGCATTGTATTCTAATTGAGATCATCATTAAGGAGAAGAAGTTGCTTATCTCATATTGGTGGTCTTACATTGATATCATACTAATAGTAGTATGCATGCCAAGTGTTTGTGAAAATGCTTCTTGGCTGTAGGTATGCATTTTGCCTTAGGAACTCATGTATTTGCATATGAAAAGAATAAAAACAAGTGCATTTCATGCTCAGCTTATTGTTAGATCATTTGACATTCATTTCAAAGAATTTGCGTCATTTCTACTTGATCTTAAGAGCATACACAACAAACTGAAACACTAAACAGCAAGCAAGGAGGTTAAATGCAAAGTGTTTGACAATATTCCTTGAGCCTTTAATCAACATTTTGAGGTCAGATTAGGCAATGGGGATATTACAGGGTCGATCCTTATTCTTTGTTTACCAATGAAATATGATATGCATCGGTTAAGCACCTTTAAACATACTTTAACAAAATTAGCTGAAGAAATCACAGGATACACCTCCTGGGCAGTGGGATGTGATTGATGAGAGGGACGCGACTGAGAGGACACAAAGATTCGTCTCCTAGAAATAAGAGGAGAGACAAGAGGCCTAGGAAAACAGGAAAGAAGAATCGAGAGCAGAAAGAATTGCGGCATAAGGATATCAGTGAGTTCTCTCACTTAGCATTGATATTTAACTTTCCCAAGTCGTGACATAATGATACTTTCAACATTCTGTGTGTGATCCATGTCTGTATAATTCGACCTCTGTGTGATTGCATTCTCAATCAATCTCTTCAAACGGCCTAGTCGCCTTGGCTATCATTACATTATGAAATCAATTCGCCCTAAGGCGTCAAATCTGGAATTAACTTCAGTGAAAACAACATCATAATTAAGCGGACTATGTAGTCCTGGAATAACTATAGACCGCCATGGTTTATCTTCTGCAAAGACAATGACTGATCTATATCTGTGTTAATTGTTGTTTGGGTTTTAGCCATTAGATCGAACTAATGTTAGTACTGTAGGCTGCATTGATTAGAGATTATACTGAACATATAGGCATGGATACTAATTCATTTATTTCTGCACTTTAATGAACTCTTATGCTAGAACTCATTGATTTTGTATGTATATATTGAACTGAACTAAATTGTAGGACTGCATCAATCTGTAGAATAAGATGGATGATCAATGGACATAAATCTGGTTATCTTGAGTTTGCATTCTAATATATTCTCATACTGAATTATATACTCATGTTGGATTCCTCATAACATACTAAGTGAAAATGCAAGCGAATCAATAATGGTTGCATATCTGGAAATTGTATAGAAATTGTCTGCATTCTGATTGTAATCTCGCCAAGAGAGGTAAATCATGACTTAAGTGGTTTGTCTAAAACCCCACCTAGGTTTCCGCCCCACAGGCCCAAAGCAAGGGTTGGGGCCGTTGGGCATTCTGCTGCATTGGCCCGAAGCAAGGGTTGGGTCATAGAGGGGGTAGGAGTTCCACCTAGGCATTTTGCCCCACAGGCCCGAGATAAGGGTTGGGCAATAAGAGGTGGTAGACCATTGGCCCGTTAAGGATTCCCCTCTCCTGATGGGCTGAATGACTTTCTTTCTGTTTGCAATTTGCAAGTATTGTTATGTCTGATTTCTGGATATTAGATATTAATGCTAACATGTAGGAATGTGGACTTGTATATAAATGGTGATGCAGGTGTTATTCCAAGACTTTAACCATTGCAAAGGACCCTTGGGGTGGGAATAGAGTCTCAAAATCCTTGTCAACCAACAACCTTAGAACCAACCAGGTAAGGGAACATCACAGTGGTATCAGAGCACCTTTCCTGCCATCCCGTGGGAAATCATGAAAACCTACCATCGAAGAGGCTCTAGGAGTGACAACCTTGGAAATGACCTCATGGGTGACCCATTAAGGGATGAACTTAGAACCTTCATGGAGAATAGTGATAAGCAAACCCAAGCCCTAATAGAACAAAATGAAAAAACCAACCAAGCTCTACTTCAAGCCCTCCAAAATCTGAGTAACAATCATGCAAATGAGGAAAACTCTAACCACTCTGAGAACAACCGTGCCACACTGTCACAAGACACGAGTTCTAGGCCCACCCGACCTCCCTTCTTTCCAAATGAAGAACCCATAAAAGGAAGCAATGTCAATAATCCCCCCATAGAGAGTGTTGATGAGATCTTGGTAGCCTATTATAGGTTAGAACCTAAAATGAGGGAGCTTGTGTCATTTAAGGACTATTGTGAAGCCAAACAAAGAAACATCCTTAGAAAGGAGAGAAATGACTCAACCGATAGAGAACTCAAGAATAGGATCAACAAATTAACTATTCCCAACTTTGATGGAGAAGGAAAGACCACCGCTCGATCATGGGTTCAAAAATTAGATACCTACTTATCCTTAAGCCCAATGAAAGAAGCAAATGCCATCAAGTTTTCCATTCTACACCTAACCGGGATGGCCGATGATTGGTGGCATCACGGTCTCATAACTCAAGACCATCAACAAGTTACCACCTACGATGACTTTACCCAAAGATTGATAAAAAGATTTGACCAAAGGCATCCAAAATGGTACTTTAGGGAACTCACACAATTAAGGCAACAAGGCACTATAGAGGATTACGTCACCAAGTTTCAGAAGTTAGCGGTCATGGTTCCAGAGATTTTGCAAGAAAGACTCACATATCTATTCATAGAGGGCCTAAGGGGATCGGTTAGAAGCATGGTAGGTGCACTAGAACCCACCTGCCTAGATGAAGCTATCCAAAAGGCCATGAAATATGAAGAAAATTGGCCAAGAGACAAGCCCAAGAAATTTACCTCATCTTCCAAGCCTCACAAAGAAGAAAGAGACAAAAAGGGGGAAATAACTAGAACATGCCCTTGGTGCAAAGGAAAGAAGGATAAAGATCATTGGTGTAAGAAAATGGAAGAGCTGAAGAGGAAGGGACTGTGTTTCAGATGCCAACAACCGTGGGGACAAGACCATAGATGTAGTGGCAAAGCCCAACAGCTCGAAGCATACCCAAATGATGAGTATCCCAACAAGAAGGCTAGATTTGAAGGTGAGTCAAGCAATTTTAGCCACCATCTCCTAAGCCTCTAAACATAGCCCATTCTGCATTAAAAGCACACTCAAGGGACAAAAGGTTATCACCTTGGTAGATAGTGGGGCATCTCATAACTTCATCGACCAAAGAATAGGAAACCAAAGGAAGCTAAGAACGATGAATTTTGAACGATTTGAGGCAGCAACGGCCACAGGTGCTAGGGTGCAATGTACTACAATAGTACCCCAATTGGAAGTTCTCCTAGGGGATCACCTCATCATAGAAGACTTCTATGTGATCCCCCTAGATGCCGACATTATCTTGGGAACCCCATGGTTTTACTCCTTAGGTTGCTTTATGTTTGATCTTCCAAACCAAACCATCCATTTCCAGCACAAAGGGTAGGAAGTCACTCTAAAGGGTCTACCCAACGGGTCTCCAAAAGTGGTCTCATGTAAAAGAATGGAGAGGATTTTTAGGCGGGGACAAGGAGAATGGGCCGCCCAATGTATGATACTTGACAAAAGCACCACACAAGGGAAAGCCATCCACATTGAAATCCAACCTATTATCATAAAATATGGGAAGGTGTTCGAAGAAATTCCACCAGGGTTGCCACCTAAAAGAGGGTTTGAACATACCATAGAATTGGAAGAAGGGGAAAAACCGGTCATAACCACTCCATACCGTCATCCCCATAAGTACAAAGAGGAGATAGAAAACACCATTAAGGAACTACTAGAGATGGGGCATATTCAACCCAGCTCTAGTCCTTTTGCATCTTCTGTGGTCCTTGTTAAAAAGAAAGATGTCACTTTCATAATGTGTATAGATTATCGAGCTCTAAACAAAAAAACCATCAAGAACCGCTACCCCATCCCCCGAATCGATGAACTCATTGACGAACTCCATGGGGAAAGGTAATTTTCCAAAATTGATCTTCGGTTGGGATATCATCAAATAAGAATGAGAAAAGATGTGCCAAAAACAGCTTTCCGGTGCCACTATGGGCATTTTGAGTTCCTAGTCATGCCTTTTGGGCTCACTAATGCCCCAACTACTTTTCAATCGTGCATGAACCACACTTTCCGCAAGCAACTCCAAAGGTTCCTCCTAATCTTCTTCGACGACATTCTTATATACAGTAAAACATGGGAAGAGCACCTTCAACACATTGATGAGACCCTCAAAATCTTAGAGCAAGAATCATTATACGCCAAAGCATCAAAATGTGAATTTGGCTTAGAGGAGATATTGTACTTAGGCCATAAAATCAATGCACAAGGGGTGAGTGTGGATGAAGAGAAAATAGCCGCCATCAAGGAGTGGCCTAAACCCAAAACCCTCACACAATTAAGGGGCTGTGTGGGTTTATGCAGTTATTATAGGCATTTTGTAAAGGGATTCTCCAAGATTGCAGCCCCCCTCATAGACCTAACCAAGAAAGGAGCTTTCTCATGGAATGAAGTAGCCCAACAAGCCTTTGAGAGACTAAAAGATGCCATGAGCTCTTGTCCAGTTTTGGCCATCCCTGACTTCACCTTACCCTTTGAACTACAATGTGATGCATCGGGAGAAGGGATTGGCGCAGTTCTAATGCAAAATAAGCACCCTATAGCTTTTGAAAGTCGCAAGCTTACTCAAGCAGAAAGGCACTATCCCATTTCCAATAAAGAGATGTTGGCTATAATGCATGCCTTGAAAAAATTCTGCCAATATTTAGTTTGCACAAAGTTCCATGTGAAAACTGATCATAATAGCCTAAGATACTTCATGCAACAAAAGGACTTAAACGATCTTTAGCAAAAATGGGTTAGTCGCATACAAGCCTATGACTTTGATATCGAGTATGTAAAAGGGACCAACAATGTGGTAGCAGATGCCCTATCAAGACAACCTTGCTTGAAAACTATAACCAGTATAGCGGCGGACTAGAAGTATGGCATTATTGCAGAATATGCCAAAGATCCCCAAGCCAACAAAATCTTGGAGGGACATTTCCCCAATGAAGAATACAAGGTAATTGAGGAGATTATCCTATATAAGGGTAGAATCTTTCAAGTACCCAACTCCAAGGTTAAAGAAAAGGTCCTTAAAGAGTATCATGATAACCCACTAGCTGGGCACCAAGGGTACTACAAAACATATAAACAAGTGAGGGAGAAGTACTCATGGAAAGGGATGAAGAAGGATGTGTTAAAATATGTGCAAGAATGTATGATTTTCCAAAGGAACAAGACGAAACAAAACCACCCAGCCAGACTCTTGCAACCCCTACCCATTCCCAATCAGAAGTGGGAGAGTATCTCGATGGACTTTATTACTGGGTTGCCCAAAACTCAAGGGAAAGATTGCATATATGCAGTGGTCGATAGGCTCACCAAATATGCTCACTTCTTCGCCATATCCATGGATTATAAGGCATCCTAGGTAGCAGAAGTATTTTTCAAAGAGATCTTTAGGCTCCATGGCCTCCCAAGAAACATTGTCAGTGATCAGGATAGCCGGTTCATGAGCCAATTCTGGCAAGAACTCTTTCAATTATATGGGACTACCCTTACACCAAGTACTAGTTATCGTCCCCAGATGGATGGTCAAACCGAAATTGTCAATAAATGGATAGAAGGCTACTTAAGAAATTATGTCACTAGACAACAAAGTGCATGGATCAAATGGTTACATCTAGGAGAATACTATTACAATACAACACACCACATGTCCATCCAAATAAGTCCCTTCAAAGCATTGTACGGCTATGAACCCACCGCTTTTGGAAGCTTGATTACTCAAGAAAGCCAAGTACCCCAAGCTAAAGACTTTGTGCAAGAAAGCATGGACATCCTGAACACTTTGAAGGACAATCTACACCAAGCCCAAAACCAACAAAAGATGTACGCAGATCAGAATCCCATTGAAAGAACTTTTGAAGTGGGGGATCTAGTATTTCTCCTGTTACAGTCATATAAGAAATCAACCCTCAAATCTAATGGAACAGAGAAGCTAAGACCCCGGTTCTACGGACCCTACAAGATCACACAAAGGATTGGGGAAGTGGCCTATGAATTGGAGTTGCCCGAAGACAGCCACATCCACAATGTTTTCCATGTATCCAAATTAAAGAAAGTTTTGGGCCAACAAGTGGTCCCTTGTGCATAATTACCTCCAATAGATGATGAGGGTAAGTTGATCCTCGAGCCCGAAGTAGTCCTCAATATGAGGGAGAAAAGATTAAGGAATAAAACTATCCTAGAGTTCTTGATCAAATGGAAGAACCTACCTAAAGAAGATGCTACATGGGAGAATGAAGACAAGGACGCAATTTTGCTTTTGTTCAGGCTACAAGGACGCAATTTTTCTTTTGCTTGAGAAATCTTCATAAATTGATCACTGAAATCTGTCTTGGTCACTGAAATGACCATGCAAAGGTAAAATTGTCGCCGTGCAATTCTCCTCCATTGTGAAATGCCTGGATTACGAGTTCTAGATTCAGTTCTATCAATAGGCAGCTTTGGTGACACAACGTGACCAAACTCCATGCTTGATATTGCCCAAAACTGTTTTTACATCATTTTAGCAAAGGTTTAGACTCTTTTACAAAATGCCTTGATGAAGCAAAAAATTTGATTTGGGTACAACATTAGGCTCCGTCTGGTGAACCATGTCGGATACCTACGGCATAGGAGAACCTAGAATCTCAGTGTTATGTGGACCAGTGATTTACAATTGGGCATTGGAGTTAGGACTTTCCCTAATCACCTAAAACATTTGGAGTTTCCTAATCACCTAACCTAAAAATCACCTAAAACAAGACTACCTAAATCACCTAAAACACGACAAAACATCACAGAACGGGGAAACACAATACGACATTACGATAAAGCATAAAAATTACTTAAAGAAAATAACTCCACCCCTGAAGAGATGAAGTGCTTTGGATATTGTCTGCTGCATGGCAGCAGGAAGAGCCTCCCACCAATGTCGTTTCTGCCTGAAAGGCTTGACTTCTCTTCTGATGGGAATTGCAGGAGGCAATCCTTCTGGAATGAAGATTCTCAGGTATTCATATATCCATGCAAAGGTACTCTGCCAAAAGTCAGAACATGATGCAAACGGGAAATCTAATACCCCGAAAGTATTAGTTCTATTGTTGTCCATCCTGGGGATGTCGAATTCTTCAAACCAATCGATCGAGTTCCAAACTCGATTTCTATAATGCCGTAGGTGATCTTTTCTGACCTGATAATATCCTTTGGCTGGTTCATTGATCAGCTCTACATCACCTTTAACACATAGGAGTTTGATTCCCATGTCTTCGGCATCTTTGAGGCCTTGCAAAAGCACCTCCTTTTCTGCTTCAGTTAACTCCAATTGCTGGAAATGTGCAACTGGGTTCAACTGTTCTTTAGGGGATATGATCAATTCCCCTTCTTCTAAAAATTTTGTTGAACAATCTCCATCAAACTGTATTGTCCATGACTTTGTCTCCTCTGTCGGTCTCTTTTCAGAACAAGAAATGTTCTGGTCTTCAACTTTTATCTCTGACAGAGTTACACAATTACCAGGATCCGTTTCAGGCTTTGCTCCTGTGGAACATTTGACTTGAGCACAGCCTGCTTCTTTGCGACCTTGAGAATCTGATCTAATTCTTCTGGATGATCCTGAAGATATTCCAGTTGCGAGATTTGTACCTTGGTCTTCATCATGGAAGCTATGATGTCAAAATTTGCTGAAGACGTCTCTTGAGCAACTGGCATAGTAATCGCATGTGAAGATTTGGGTTTAGAAGTGAGAGGCACTTCTTCACCCTCTTCGTTTGATTTCCGCCTTTCTTCTTCTTTCTGTGCTTTGAAGTGTTGATCACGTGTAAACACAGGAGGAGTGTACTGACGGTATTCTTCTTCTTCTTCTTGATTTACGGGTTCTTCATCAAAGTATCCCGCTGCGGAGTCGCCATCGAAGTTGTCCATCTGTGGTAAAACAACCTTCGAACTTGGTGTTGGTACAAAACTAGAACTGGGAGCAACTTCAGTGTATCCCATGATTTGGATCATTCTCAGGTTCTCTGGACATGTGGATCCGGTATGTTCATTAGTGTCATGAAAAGGACAAAATACTACACTGTGTGCAGCCTCAATCATTGATCTTGGTGGAGATGTTGGCAACCGTGGCTGAAGATTGTCTCTCTTTGGCTGGTACGGTTGTTGAACTGGAGATCTGATAGAATCTATTTTCATCAAGCCGGAAGTGATCATATTATCTTCCAACTCAATGGCGTGTTCTTGTGCACTCTTCAACTCTGTTGCTTTGGCCGTCTTCAGAAAGAAGGCTATCTCTGATGGAAGAGCATTTATGAAACAGCTTATCAGAATCTCCGGTGATGGATCGAATGTAGAAGAAATTCTTGTAACAAGACGATTAAATCTTGCTACAAAATCCCTCATGTGTTCTTTGTGCTCCATCTTTGAATTTGTGAGCTGGGCAAACAACATATGATTGTCTTCAACGGGCTTGAATCTCGCCAAAAACTTCTCGCTCATAGTTGCCCAACTTGTGATACTGCTTGGCGCCAGGTGATTGAACCAATCGGCCGCATTTCCCGCAAGAGTCTCAACAAAGAGACGCACCGCGATGTCTTCATGTTCTACGTGCAAGACAGCACAAGCCGTTGTGAACGCAGAAAAATGGTCCTCCGGGTGTTGAGTTCCATCGCCGTGAAACCGAGGAAAACGCTTCCTTGACCCTTTAGGTAACTCATGATTTACTTCAAAAGCCAAAGGTCCAATGTTATTACCCCAAGGTAATGGGGGTGGACCTACCCTATCAGCATTGTTGTTATTATCATCCATTGCTTATGTGTGAATCATGCAATAGGATGCCAAAGTGTGATTATTCCTCGGTAAATAAAAGCGCGTAGGGGCTTTTCTTGAAGTTTTCTTGCCTCGTGCCCCATGGTGGGCGCTAGAAAACTGTTGGCGTAACAACTAACAACTTTGGAGTGCAAGTTGGTACGGACAACTATGCACACTACGTAATGAGTGCTCTTCAAATTAGGAGGGGAAGCTCCCTCGTAGTGCTGAAATGCATGGAAAAGAAAAGTAATCTAAGTCCTATCTTTTTGTTCTTAGCTGGAAGAGGCACAAGGTTAAGAAAACCAAGAACGTTGCAGCTAAGGATTTTCTGGTTTCGCAGATCATTAACTACAACTAAGCTAACTACTTTAAATCTATCCAGTTTCCTCAAGAAAAACAGAGCATGAGGAAATGGAGCAGGAATGTTCTATACGATAAACTTCAGGTATAGATTCACAACATGAAGGCAAGGTGGGCACAACCATTTGCTTGGCTGGGAAGAAGCTTATTGGTGTAACGACCTAATCATTGGCAGAATTAAAAACTTTCCACTCTCACTTAAACATGTAAAGGTACAAGTAACAAAGATAATACAATAAAAATTCTCCTTTCTTTTTATTGATAAATACATGCGAAGTTACAATATGTTTCCACATGAATTTCATTTTCATTGCAACTACAAATCAGATATCAAAAGTAATACAGTTACATACATAGCTCGTAAGCTTTTGCACAAATTGAGGTAAGAAGGTCCAGGAGTCCGTCCTTTCAAATCTTGGTACATCTGCCGCTTGCTGTGGAGGAGAAACATCACTCGGGCACTTTTCCGCCAACCACGGACTTATAATGCGGTCCCCCGCACGATCATTTCTCAATGAACGGTCCTCCCTTCGAAGAAGAGATTGGTAGGGTATCCTTTAACGATTACCAACTGAGCATAGTGTTGTGTCCTACACGACTAGAACCTTGCTATTTCAATAATCTTGAACTAGTATAGGATCACAATGAACTGACAATGTAGTCTCAACTAACTCACATTTATGTGGAAGTCGTACATTTCACTACTTTGGCAAAAGTATTCTCATTCAATACTTCGAATGAAGGTCATCTATCATAAACACTACTCAGGGCCGATTTGACTTAAGGCTTCCTTACTCTACGCATAGGTTTTGTCCTTCAATGGGTGAATTCGTCATCCCGGACATCCTACAATCATACTCTAACCTACTAGAAATGAAACAATCTACACAAGTGTCTTATATCAATCCTCCTAATTAGGAATTTTTTATCCTAGGAGTACTTAGCTTGTCTCGATTATCCTAATAACTTTAAGCTAAAAGACTTTACTTGATTCTGCCTTCATCTCGATCCTAGTAGATAATAAGTACATCTACGTATTCTCCATATACAGAGATCATACACAACATGCATTAGTCATTCAAAATGCAAATAAATCCTTCCCCTTTTATCTTTTTCCATTATTTCTCTTTAATGTAAGATAAGTAAACTAATCCCCTAAGCTTTTAACTCATATAATCTCTTTTTCACAATTCCTTAAATCATTGAATCCCTTACACATTTTCTCCTTAAATGCATTGCTTTAATTATTCATCAAAATAGTTCTTTCCTATTAGAGCTAATTGAAAACAGCAATCACAAGACCCAAAAGGAAACAACACTTTAATAAAAGTTATATACTAGGAAGATTCATGCCTGATTTTAAAGCTCCTTCTCCCAACACAGCTCTCCTTGACACTTCTTCAGCAAACTTCCAGAATTCCAAATAAAAATGGCTTCTTTGCTAGTTTCTCAAATTATGGAGACCTTTCAAAACACTCTTCACAATTTTCACTCCTCTAATTAAAGATTAATTCATCTATGGCTTCACTCCACTCAAATCTTAAAAAGAAGATTTAACACTGTAATATGATATTGACTGGTAAAAGCTCACTGTATTTATTTCACTCAGCATACAGGAAATGCAGCAAATAGGGAAAACACAGCAACTCAAAAGAATAGATATGGGAGCTCTCAAAGTGTTGTGAAACTCGTATTCAGCAAGAGGTGTGTTGAAAATAATGAAATGGCGTCTATATATAGGCCCGAATTGCAACGAATTCCACTAATGGAGGCATGCAGATTGACAACAAGTGCCCAGAATTAGTCAAAATGATACTTGGCGGATTCTTAAACCCTAAGTCATTAAAAATGGAGGTGATTCGACCTCATTGAGCCAGCAAATCATGAATAATTCAACTCAAAAATGTAAAACGCCACCTACAGGTTTATGCGCATTACAATAGGTAAAGATAAGTAAATATTAATGCTGAGACAAAGTCCCCCATCAGTAGGCGTCCACATTTGGCGTTTCCTTTTTGCACTTTCTAGGGTTTTATCTTTCTAGATTTAGTAATAAAGCTATTTATTTGAGCAAGCCCTGGGTTAATGAAAGCAAAGAAGTTTTAGGGTTCCCTCCTCCTTCTCTATAAATAAGGCCTTTGCTCATTTAGTTTCTTTGCCGTGCTAGTGAGAACAAAGCATTTGACCTATTAGTACCTTCTGTTGTTGCTCAGTATTGCTCATATGTGTGATAAGCAAATTATTGAGCCTCTTTAGCCAACAAGGAGTTAGTGTGATTGTTGTTTTCTATTGTGTTAAGAATAAGTTTGCAAGCCTCTTTAGCTGCAATTTCTTGTTCAAGGCATGTTAGAAGTGAGCTTTGTTTCAGAGATTTGAGTAATAAAATCATGAGCCTCTTTGCCTTGGTCCAAAATCTCAGATTTCCGTTATCTATGTTCTACTTTTATGATCTTTATTTCAGCTTGCAATGAAGTGTGTAGGTGTTCGTTGAAAGAGAGATTATTGAAGTATTTTTGTCAGAAAATCTACCTTGTTAATTTCTAACTTCTCTTGCTCTACTATTACTTGAGAGGTTAGGAACGTCTTTAGTTTAAGTTAGTCGTAGTTGAATTTCTTATATCAGAAAATCTCAGCTGCGGCGTTTGTGTTCAGGTGAAAATTATGTAATCAGCTTTTGATAGATTACACAACTTGATCTTTAGCCACAGCTATGTGAGATGTGAATCTCTCCTCTCGAAAAGGGGAGGCGCCCTTCTTACTGCTAATAGAAGCGATAGTAAATCAAACAAGTAATTACAAAATGTACACGAAACTTACGGAGTGGGGGGGGTGTGTTACATTCATCCTTCTCTCTTTTTTCAGAGAAGATGTTTACAATGCTTCACCGTTGGAAGTTCACAATTCTTGATAACCTTAAACTAACAACTAGCAGTAATACCAATACCTCTATCTCGTCAAAGCGAAGCGTAGAGATACCAGAAATGATTAATAATAAACAAATAAAGTAAAAAAGGAAAGCTCACGAAGGCACAAATTCGTTTCGTAGCTTTATCAATGTTGGATGCAATATGAGCGGTATCTTTTGCTATTAGAAGCACAAAGTCTTCTTAGACGCAACAATTCTTCGAACAACATGAACGATTACAAGCACAAGGTCTTGTAGATCATCCAACAAAAGTATCAAATAGCACGAACGATTACAAACACAAAGTCTTGTAGATCCTTCGACAAGAGTATCCAAGAGTATGAATAATTACAAGCACAAAGTCTTGTAGATTACTCAACCAGAACATGCAAGAGCATGAATGATTACAAGCACAAAGTCTTGTAGATCATTCAACTGAATGATAAACATAAATACAAATGCAATCTAAATAATAGATGTAACACAAAGTTTACATAAACTACTTAGAGTCCTTCAGATTCTTCAAACTAAATCACTACCAAATAAGATCAACTCACAAAAGTATCGAATCCAACGCAAAGTTTGGCTTGCAATCCTCTTCTTTATTGATCAGATTTCATTCACAAAGCATGAACGCAAAGTTTCACAAATTTGCTTCAAAAGGGCAGCACTTCGTCGTAAAACACTAAAAGATAATTTACAATGAAAATCCCTCACATTATATAGAAAGAAGGATGAGCAAAAGAAGGAAATAGATTGAGGAAATCAGGGAAAGTTAGGTGAGAAATTTTAGGAGATCTCACCTAACTTTGACCAAAGTCAAAGTGTAATTTATTTTCAAAATATTACATCTTTGAGCTTGGTGTAATTACAATTTACAAAAGGACATTCGAAAATGTCGAGAAATATTTACAAGATGCATAAAGGGATTCTGCAAAATGTCTAACTTTCTTGGAGAGCGAGCTTCTTCATTTTTCTTTGCTTGGTGACGGAGTCTTCATACTTCTTCTGGTCTCATGAACTTTTTATTTGGAAGAACCAAGATCAAAGGACATCACCTTTGGGATCACTTGACGAGATCTGGAGAGAAACTGCAAGGATGGTGAATCAACAGGCGTTAGCAGAAAAAGCAGCATTGGGAAGCGTGAAGCGAGAAACGATGTTGAGCAAGCATGAAACGAGCAACTAGGCACGGAAAACGATGCGGGAGCGAAGAAACGGGGTCCAGAATGGAAATAGAGCGAGTTTGAAGAGACTAAGATAAAAACTGCCAAAAGTGTAAAGGTGCTAAAATTCAGCACCATTGCACAAAAAATGACTAAGTCTGGAAGAAAAGTGCAAAGGTGCTAAAATTCAGCTCCATTGCACAAAAATGACTAAGTCTGGAAAAAGATTGTGAAAAGTGTAAGGGCGCTAAAATTCAGCGCCCTTACATTTTTTGGAGATTTCAGTCTTTGATGCAGGGGCGCTAAAAAATGGCGCTCCTGCATTTCTCAAAGTTAGAATTTATTTCAACATGTTCAACATGTTAGGGCGCTAAATTTTAGCGCTTCTGCATCTGAGACATGATTTTGGAAAATGGATGTAATGGTGAATGAAAACGGCGCTCGAGGTTTGCAAAGTGTTTGTCTGCATGGAGTTGCCATTGAAATTGGAGAACAGAGAGAAAGCAAGGGTAACAACTTACAAAGATGAAGCGCGAAAAAACGCTGGAGAGGGATGTCAAAAAACTCAAAAAACGTATTTGCAGTTTGAAGAAAACTCGCCCAGCATGAAGAGAGGAAGAACTAAAAATGGCGAACTAAAACACTTTTAAGTGAAAGAGAAAATTGAAAACCTAACTCAAGTCGAGCAATAAATTTGGAAGGCGAAAGTGGCACGATTGACGAAGGCGAAAATCATGAAGAGAAGCGTGCGAGACCAAAAAAGTTTAAATTAATAGGAAAAAGTGTAATGGCGCTAAAAATTTGGAAACTATTACGACACGAAAAGTTCACTTTCATCGGTATTCAATTTAGCACCCTTGCACTTTTCAGAACTTAGCCAAATTTTGGCTTCAGGGCAGGAGCACACTTTTTTAGTGCCACTACATTTTTTGTAATTCACTAAGTACAAACAGTGAGACTTCGCGAAGGATCTCATTTGGAAGGTCTTCGCGAGGCGAACATGGGGGAATGATCAAATTCACTATTTGAGACTTAGGAACGCATTTTGAGGTGGCTTGA
>VDFB02303797.1:0-25170 GCA_007258455.2 Sequoia sempervirens
CTCTTTGAGCATCACCTAAATGCAATGAGTGCTAAGTGGACCATTCATTATCATGAGAGATGGGTTCCTATGAACCACTACTCATGAAACATGGGTCAATGAGTTTGACTCGAAAACTACACGGTTGAATCCTGATAGCAATATCATAATTTGACACGCTGTGGAAAATACCTCCTACTTATCAATAATATATCTTGTCAACATTCAGAAAATCAGTATATATACTCAAAAATCAATCCTCATGCTAATTGTTTGATGAAATGTTCTTCGGTGACCTGTAGTTCAAATCTCCTCACATCCCATCATCAATTGACTTTTGCTACAAAAAGTTAGTCTTAAGAAAAGCAATTTACATTTTCTTGTGATTTTTCCCCTTGCCCTTCAATCTATTGCTAGGGTATATCCTACTATCGGCGTAACCATTGCACCTCGTTGAGGTGCAAAGGCATGGATATATATAATGAGAAATAAGTTCTGGACATTAACTTGTAAGGTACAAGTAATGGTAAGATTACGGATTTATTTACTCCTAATCTGGATTTATTAACAATAAAGTGACAAAAGGATGGATAAATCTGATAATACACCAAGACTGATGACTTATAGAACACATTTAACCAGATAATGATAAAAAAGTGTTAATATATTGCCTCATCATTTGCTTCTGGAGGGATTGGAAATGCACCCACCTGCACACTTGCAACTGCTCTCTCCTGTGACGCTTATTTCCTTATTCCTGCATTTTTGTTCCAGAAGACCATTAACAGTCAAAAGTTTTCTCTATGACTGTTGCATAGTGCAAAGTAGTGGGTACCCAAAGAAAAACGAATAACTTACTCCATATAAGAAGCGGTGGCCAAAAACGATGGGCCGTCTACAGCGTTCTCTTGGAAGACCTTGCACCTGCACTCCATCAAAACCACTATGATTTATCAAGAAAAACGAAAAAGAATTGCTTCTATTCCACCATAGAATTTGTTTACAAAAAAGACACCTATAAACAGTGGTTACGAGATAAAAACGGTGGTCGCCCTACACAGTGATTTCCAGGGTTGCAGTTGGCTCCACTCTTTCACAGCTGAGATCTCCCAAAACCCTAAGTCACAACAGAGAAGAAGTTACTAAGATACCATGCAGCTTTAAATGTTGGTTGTTTTTTTATTTCAAGCACCCATTAGGGCTAGGAGGGGGAATATTTTAACTAGTGATTAAATGTTTTTTAATTTAAGCCAATCAAATTCTTTATTTTCTTTCAATAAAATATATTTTAATGTTTTAGTTCATGTATATGAGCATATTTTTATATCAAGTAATTTAAAATTTATTTTTTCTTCATTATGATTGGCCATGTTTGTAGTGGTGCAAAATATTCCAAGAGAATAGCATTATTCCGAGGCATAATAAGACTATTTATAATTACACGTAGATGACCTACAATAAAAATTGTTTTACTTTTTCATGCATATTCATTGGCAACCATCATATTAACTTTTTTGCATATGATTTTGTGTTTGAAAGTTTTAAATTATTTTAAATCCTATTTTAAGTATTATTTTTGTTTAGAATGTTCTAAAAATATTTATATCTATAAAAATCGTATTATTATTATTATTATTATTATTTATATATATATATATATATTTAACTTTAAAATTTAAATTATTTGAAATATAATTTTTGTAATGTGGTAAAGACTAAATAAATTATTTTTATAATCTTTTAATATAAGAACTAAAAGCTAAAATTATAATTATAAATTATTTTAATTTAGCAATATTCATTGGTATTATAAAAATGAGAGGGGCGAGTTAATCATTTGTCACAAAACCTTTAAATAATTCACCAAAACTAATCTTTAATATTGCTTAAATGAATAAACATTAAGTACAAGTGCAGTAACTGAAAATCATCACACAAACACAACAATACCAGATTTACATGGAAAACCCAATAAGGAAAAAACCATAGTGAGAATTAGCTCACACTATAGAGAATATCAAAACTGATTGCAAAAGGCTCACTACCTGAGATAGAAGGCTCACTTCCAAAACAAGGACTCACCATCTGAATTAGGACTCACTATCTAGAGTAGAACTCACTGTCTGAATTAGGACTCACTGTCTAGATTAGGATTCACTATGATGAAGAAATATGTTATAGAGACTTGGAAATCTTAATGCAACTTTCCAAAGAAATCCACCCGCAAAACTCATGCTCAAAGAAAAAAAACTCTCCTTCAAACTCATGCATGTGGATCTTTACAAAATCAAGGAATTAACAATATAAACTTCCTTTTCCTTTCTATTTCCCTTTTGGCATTGGAAACCAATGTAAGTTTTAAACCACTCATTTTTCTCTAATTTTTATTGCATTTTCCAAAGTATCTCTTCTAAATCTGCTCCACTTCAGTCAACTCATTGAAAACCAAAAAAGAAGAAGCCTAATTTTCAAACACAGGTTTTCCAAATTAAGATTTTTCTTTTTTTCGTAACTACAACTATTGGGCTATTAGTAGAAATGCAGTGGATCTGGGATACAATTGAAATTTTCTCTTTTGTTTTTTTAAGGCATTTGAATGAACCCATTTTTGCATATATTCTACAATTTGAGAATTTCAACTTCTATCGCAATGGTTTGAAAAATATATTTTTGCTTTAGGGAAAAGAAGCATCTTGACAAACATGTAGCTAGGGTTTTTTTCGGTGAGAATCATTTTGCAATTTGGGCACAAACTTCATTTTATAATTTTAAGGTTTTAGAATTTGTAATAATTTACAAATTCACATGTAATACATGTTTGACAACTTTGAAAAGCCAAAAATATTGTTCATTTAATTTGTCTTATACCTTGGCTAAAAAGTGATATTTTTATTAAATATAGAGATAAAAAAAGAGTTACATTCAAATTACATATATTAGTACTCATCAGAGTTCCTTACATTACTATCCCTTAATTTCATTATACTATCATCCCTTATTAACCAATTACTTGCAAATTCCAATATTTTATTACTAATCATAATTACATGTACAAAGATACCTTGGTATCAGTTACGGTCAATCCATAGTAGAGTTATCACGCCCCTACTAACTTAATCGTATAACATATACCAAAAAGACATAGGGATAGTAGTGTGCATCATGTATTTGCAAGTCCACTACCCTACTGTATTGTTCCCTACATGCTCAAGAGGGCTTCAACTATTGCAACCTCCTCCCTGGTAAAATATTCAACTCTAAGAGTCCCTCCACCATCTGTGCTAGTTTCCACCTTGTAAACCTTCTTATTGAATTACTTTTGAAAGATCTCCACATCCTTTAGAAAAACCACTATACTAGGTTGTCCCACTAACAATTAATATTAGAAAATCTAAGTTAAATTATAAGTATGATTTCAGGGCCATTATAATTGATCATTTTATTGATGAAATTCAAGTAAATTTGTTACATAAATATTTAGAAAAGAAAGATAAATTTATTTTATATATAATAATACCATTCACCCTTGCAACTTGAAAAAGTACTTAGAAATATGTGATCAACTGCCTTCTTGAAATTTACTAAAAAATGTTATAGGTTGATGCGAAGATTCAAATGCAAAGAGAAGATTTATAAAATAATAAATAATAATATTTACGGAAACTAAAAATCCTTAATTTTTTGAATAATTCGGATGAATACTATCACTTATTTAAATATTATGGCGTCTACTTTTAAATATAAAAAAATTGAATGATTAAAAGTTTGGGCTAACGATGCAAGAGTTATATCAAAGAGAAAAAATGGTTGATTTTAGGGAGACATTGGATGACATTGGAATTCCCCATTGGATATAACTTAACAATTAGACAGTTAACCTCACATCATATATAGGTATGCTTGTGACTTAAGTTATAAATGGCAAGTTGAAAGATTATTATTTAGTTACAATAATATTTGGCTAAAATAAATTGAGTGTCGCATTATATCAAATGGGGAATTCTAATTTCTCTCCCTAAAATCAACCATTTTTCTCTTTGATATGACCCTTCCATCTCTAGCACAAACTGTAATCATTGAAATTTTTTATATTTAAAATTAGCTACCATAATATTTAAATAAGTGGTAGTATTCGTCTAAATTATGAAAAAAAAAAAGAATTTTTTAGAAATATTATTATTTACTATTTTAGAAATCTTCTCTATATTTAATTCACAGCAACCTACCTCTTTGTTCCCTATAGTAAATTCGAGTCGTTGATCACATGTTTACAGTACTTTTGAGGATAGGTGAATGATATTATATATATAATAGAGATTATCTTCTTTTTATATTTTTCCAGCAATTTTACTTGAATTTAAGTTGATAAAATGATCAGTACAATAGACCCATCCTTATATAATGAACTTGGATTTTGAGTAATATGGAGTGGGATGGCCTATTATAGAAGGTTTTCCAAAGGCTTTTGGAGATCTTTGAAGGAACCAATGAGAAAAATTGAAAAGATGAATCTATATAGATGAAACATAGAAAGAGTGGAATCTGGCATAGATGGGTATAGGGACTCTTAGAGGTTGAAGCTTACAGGAAGGAACTGTAGTAGCTAAATGCAGCTCTTGGGGCGTAGAAAGGCTAATGTTGGATGGTGGTTGACCTAAGAATACATGATGCACACTACTATTCCTATGTCTTTTTTTTTTTTTTTATACTCTTCAGTTAGTAAGGAAATGATAACTCTATTGTGGATAGACTGTAACTAATACCAAAGTATCCTTGTACATGTAATTATGATCAATAATGAAATATTGGAATTTACAGGCGATGGGTTAATAGGGGATTATAGTATAATGAAATAAAGGGATAGTAACAATATAAGGTATTCTTATAGTAGTACTACATATGTAATATGAATGTAACTCTTTTGATCTCTCTATATTTAATAAAAAATATTACTTGTTAGTCAAGGTATACAAGAAAAAAATGAACAACCTTCTCACCTTTTCAAAGTTTGCAAACACATTGCAAGTGAATTTGGAAATTACAAATTATAATTCATTTTGAGGCCTAGATTGCAAAATGCTTCTCACCCAAAAAACCCCAACTGCATGTTTGTCAAGATGTTTCTTGGCCCTAAAGCCCAAAACTTAGTTGTCAAACCATTGTGATAGAAGTTTAAATTCTCAGGTTGCATGATATATGCAAAAATGGGTACATTCAAATTCCTTCAAAAAAATAGAGAGAAAAAATCAACTGTATCCCAAATCCACTGCATTTCTACTAAGAGTGAAACATTTGTAGTCATAGAAAAAGAAAATGTTTAATTTGGAAAACCTAAGTGTTTGCAAGAAGACTTTTTCTTTTTTGGTATTTTAATGAGTTGACTAAAGTGGAGTAAATTTGGAAGAGAGACTTTAGTAAGCACAATAAAAAAAATCAAAGAGAAATTAGAGGTTTTAAACTTATATTGGTTTCCAATGCCCAAAGGGAAAAAAGAAGGAAAAGGAAGTTTACATTCTTAATTCCTTGACTTTGTCAAAATCCACATGCATGATTTTGAAGGAAAGTTTTGGTATTAGACCATGAGTTTGAACTAAGACAAGTCAACCTGTTCTAGGGCTTTGAACGTTTTTCTGTTCTTCACAATGGTTTGGAAGATTTCATGACGACCAAGATTGCAATAAGCATCAAATGAAGATCATTAGAGAAGGTCATGGTTCCTTCTCAACAACCTTGCACTAATTATTAAGTAATTGGGTAAGCATGTATGTGGTTTTCACTTTTATTTGCAGTTTCTAAATCATCAAGAAAGTTTTCATAGAGAAGCTTGATATGAAAATGCATCCATGGTGAGTAAAAATGGTATAAGAATGGTTTTTTTGGTTCTTATGGATAATATTCCTCTAATCATGCAAGTGCATGCTAGGATATGCATGTAGAAAGCAGTGCTATAAATAGTTTAGATATGTGATAGGGATATTCTTTGTAGAATTGGTGATGGAAAATTAGATAATTTTTTGGGACAATTATGATGCGCATATCATCTGATTTTTTGTATTATGTCACTTCCAAAATTCCATATGGTGATGAATAATAAAATCCTTTTTGAGAAAATCAGGTTTCCATAGGCAAAGCATCAAAGAGAGTGATTGTCATGAGGTTTTTTTCTTTTTATTTCATATTGAGGAAGAAAAGTATTATCAGAAAATAGAATACAAGTGTTTTGTTATGATATAAATATGGTCACTACCATTTGTTTATATTTCAATGGTTTTATAAGATCTTCTTCGAAAGGAATATGAGACAGTGAGCCTTGGCATAAACCAAAGGATCTCATATTTGAACTTAAGTAGCACCAAGTACTAGTTTTGTTGGTATCAGCTAGTGTAAATAATAATGAGTTCTGAGAAAGGGCTCTAAAGTGTTGGTAAATTCAATGGTATTAAAATTGGAAAAGTATAGTGATTTGCATTTGCTTCCAAATGAGTCCAATATTACGAAGTTAAATGTAGAAGGCAATAATGTGGAAAATCTATCACTAAGATTTGTCAATTGCATAATGTGGAGGAAAATGTTTCAAGAAAATGTTGGTCAATGAATTTAAAAGGAAGATTTTAGAGATCAAAGGACAACAAGAACAGTAAGGGTTCTTTTTTATGCTCACACACTAATGCAACTTAAAATTATTAATGAATAGATTATCTCTACTTCAAGTCCTTTAGATAAAGGAGTGCCTATTTGGTATGGTGAAAAGAGAAAAACCCTATGAAGGTGGAAGAACAAGCACAATCTACATAACAGAATGATACCATGGATTTTGGAGAATAGTTGATGCACATTCATAAGGAAGGCAATCAAGTATGATGGTAGACCTATTATGCAATAACTTTGCAAAGGAAAAAATAGGTCAATAGCATTGATTAAGGCTTGAAGTGGAGGCCTCTGATCAGTGGGCACAATACATTTAGATCATTTCTAAGAAGAAAAATGGATAGTTTAGTCCATGAATGCATTAATTGTCATGAACAATCTCTATAATAATGACATCCCAAGGAAAATGAAAGAAGAATTGAGGGTTATGCAACTAGGAGTAGAAAAGAATAAACTAGAAGAATATGAACTTTTTGGGTAAAGAGTTAGATGAACTGTACTTGATAGCAAGAGGAAATAATTTACTTCTATAATAGAAGAACCAGATATTTTGGAGTAATACATTAATTGTGTTCTATGTAGGAAGCATTTTTTATTGCTTTATAGGCCTTCAGAACTTGTTAAAGTCAGGCATATACACTCAATGAATCTCAAATATTAGTGCAATAAAAGGGAAGTAACCATGATTATGGGGAGCACAATCAAATGACTATTACCATAAAGAAAAGCCAAGAATGACTGTCATAGTCATGATAAGTAAACACCTCAAAGAGGACAATGGCCATGCTAGGCTTAGTAAGAAAATTGATATTGAAGACTTTACAGACCTCTTAGAGTAAGTTTATGTAAAAACAATAGCAAGGGAACAACATTTAAAGATTCATAGTCAAACAGATAAAATGGAATTCATCTATCAAAGCATAGAGGTGAATAATGGCAGTGAAGGACAAATGGTAGCTCAATTAACTTGAAAGTTTTTGGATGTAGAACTATGTATCAGTTGAAGATGATGGTCTAGGAATCTCTTGGAGGAGTCAAGGAAAATCATAAACTTCAAAAAGGAACAATGTAATTGGTCAATAAATTGACTAATTTAGCTAACCTAAGTTTTTTTTCTTGGGGATAGTTTAAGGGCTATGGATACTGAAGTTAATAGAAATCAAGATATTGCTAAGGATATATTTATATTTTCTTTAGGCTAGGGATCTTCATTTGGTCCCACATATTGGGAGCACTGTGATTTAAAGTTAACATTGTTTCATGGATGCCACAATCACCATAGAGAGCAAAGGCTACAAGAGAGTCAAAAGCTTGAAGCACAAATCAATGGTTACAAAGGGGTAATTTTCAAAATCATGAGGATTGTCTTAAAAGGGAAGACCTTGAACATCAAATACACGGTATGCATATAAAAGATAGTCATGCATCAAAAGGAAGGAAATCCTATGGAGCTAAAAGAATCAAAGATCTAATGAGAGGGTTAGCAAGATATGACAATCAAAGGAAAATAGTGTTTCAAGTTAAAGATAGTATTTGCAGATGTCACCTAATAATGAACAGGGACAATAGTGAGAAGCTTGTAAGAGGGTTAATGAAGACCTTGTAATAGTCCTTGACTGTGATAAAGTTAATGACAATCAAAAGCAACCTTTCCAAAACATGACTGTCCATATACCATTGAAGAAGACTTTTGGATTGTCAGAGTCATGTAAAGATGAAAATGCTGCAAATCAAAGGTGTATAGTCCCAGTTACACCATTAAAGGACAACAACAATCCAAAAGGGCAGAGATTGGAATGGAAAAATCAATATTATTGCACACCTTGAGAAAGGACATCAGCAAAGAAATAAGGGACAACCACCATGCATAAAAAGAAATTTTTCATAATAATTTGCAGCCTTGAAAAGATAGCAAATGATTTCATAGAGATCAAATACAAGATAAAAATCATCCAAGGGACTGTGCAAAAGAAATAAAGAGGGCAGTAGTCTTTACACTTGGAAATCACAGTCACCAAGGTGAAATTATGACAGTGGGATAGTCTTCATACATCATATAGAGAGCAGAGTTCAATGAGAGAAAAGGCAGACCGCAAAGATGACAACCACCATCATATAGAAGATAGTCAAAAATGAAAAAAAAAATTAAAAAAATTAGTCATATGCCAAGAGGTAGCATCTTTACCATGAGTTTTTACCAAGAGGAAGCCATTTATAAAAGAATGTATGACAGAGTTAAAGAGCAATCTCATGTGCTAAGTGTAGCAGTCATAGACAAAAAGTGCAGCAATCATAGAATTTTGGAAACCTTTTCGGATTGAAAGCATCTTATAAATTGATATAAATAATAAGAGTTTAGATCCGTATCAGGATTTTTGGTTAAATCATAATGTTCTGGTGATGTTTATTATTTACGTTTTATTGCTTTTGTCAGAAGAGTGACGCCAAGAATTTCGTTACTTACCAAGCCATATACCTAAAAGTTTACATTATGAAAAGATGGGTTGATGGAGTTCAACAGATAAATGGACTGTTCTTGTTAACCAACAATTATATTACACATCTTAGTATTCGGAACCGCCTCAAATAGAAATCAAGGGAACGAATTCAAAAGGGTGTATTTCTGGAAATTCAGAAGCAACAAGAGAACAGATGATTCAGATTAAAGAAGGTTACTAATGAGATAATGGAAAGTATGGCTATTAGCTTGCTCTTGATGGAAATTCATGCCTGCAAGTCTGTTCTAAAATCCATTCATGTTGAATAAGTAGTTCATGAGTGCAAACATGAATGTTCGGGAATATATTTCCAGTCCAAAGTATTAGGTAAAAAGTGCAGATTCTGCTCGGATATTATCTACAAATTTGGGCGGCCAGACATTTTGTAGAAAAAGCGAAGAGGGAAACTGCAAATGATGTGCATTTCCCCTTCACGTTTATAATAAATTGATTAAAAGATTAGATCACCGTGTTCTATGGCAGTTTTATATTAAAGGTTCTCTGTATGGCCATTGTTTCTATGTGAATGTTAATGAAATTAAAGATTCACCACCTCCTATGTCTTGTAATTGGAATGAAAAGTTGATCAATAATGTCGGTCAAAGGATGTCGCAAGGCTGAATTTCTTATTTGAGACACTCAAACGCCACCAGCGAAGGCATTTATTCTTGAAGCCATAAAGGACGTATCGAAATTAGAAGGAATAATCTGCGGAATAATGTTTTGGCATTGCAGCGAGTAGTGTCGATTTCAGTCTCGTACACATGCCTTAGCTAGGGTGGTTCCATTTTCAACTTGTATGGTGTATGAATGTCATGGTCATGAGAAGTGGCAATTCTTTGGAATTCACAGTATCAGTATTCCCTTTTTTGACAATTACAAATGATGTGGCACTAAAACGCTAAGAGCTATAAATGGGGAAAACCTTGAGAGGCAATATGAAGTGTGGAAAAGATAAAAGGAACGAAGAATACATTTTAAATTTTGATTTGTTATGTGATTTACCTGAAATAAACAATTTAAAATGTCACAGTCTAGCATGCACTGTTCAAACCAAAATATTGAAGAATGTACAACTTTCTACCACCGATAAAAGGAAGGCATGCTATTTGATACTCAACAAAATTTTAATGGTAAAATTTATTTACTGCCACAGTGTCATATGCTAGTCTTCTACTGAAAAGATACGGCGTTATGCTCTTTCAACCAATCCGCATCTTTCTATAATCTCAACTTTATCTATCTTTCAAGTCATTGTATAAGGTGCTTGAATAAAAGATCATTTAAAAAGCCAGCCCAAATAAGGAGAATATTATTGCTTTATTTCAATTACTCTTTTCATTTATGGCCTAGATCAATGCAACAAACACCATAATCACAATTGGGTGAAAGAACTAAAGGGAGAAGCACATGGTTCAAGAAAACCAAGAATATAAGAATACTAATATCTATTTAAATAATTGATGCCTGAATGATGTAACAATCTGTGACCAAGTATTAAACAAGAATCAGTTTTAACTGGTCAGAGCATTAATATGATTTTATGTAATTTGGTTCTTCCAAGAGTATTGTAAAATCTAGAATAAGAGTAGAGAACGGAGAAGACAGAATAGATAGAGAGTCAACCACCAGCAGAATAAAAGAGATAGAGTTAACAGAGATGGAGCTGTTATAGGAGTTGTTTGGGATATTTTATTTCATGACGTCATTCCCTTTTGAAGAGACACATCTCTCATAGAAACAAATCCCATGACAAATTGAAGTGGTATGAATAGAAGATAAAAGTGGGACCCAAAAATGAATAATTAACATATATAAATAAAATAAAATTCAGTGAAATAAAGAGTATATCTGATTCATACTTAAGACTATATGCAGCCTATGTGTGAAAGATAATTGCAACAATATAAAAATATATATATGTTGAAAAATGGGAATGAGTTGTAGTTAAAAAAAGGAAAATAAGAAAATATAAGATTCTACTAGAAATAAATGTTATTTTCAACAAGAAAACTATAAGGAAGTAAGTTTGAGAGTATAAATTAGGAATCGATTTTGATGTATGTATGTATGTATTGTAATAGCATAGTGATGTTTTATATTAATATACTAGATTCCATTAGCAATATATTTTGAATTTATAAAACTGTTTAGCAAACAAGGAGGCCGGTCAACCTTCCAAGTTCATGAGAGTTGAAAATATTGGTCTTTCATTACATCAATCATGCCACTTCAAAATGGAGCAATTGTGGGGCAAGGCCATTATGTGAGGTGCTCTTGGGTTCTTAAATCCTTTAATATAATATTTTCTCACTAAAGTTCAAATATTTAAATTATTAAAGAAGGAAAATATTATTGAGGACCTATTCACGAGAAGATACAAAATACAATTTTAGAGGCTTGTTTGATTTTTGGAGATTATTATTCTACACTATTTGATTTTTGAAAATTATTATTCTACTTGATTTTTGAAGAAATTGCAGAGCTTCAAACCCTAGGATGAAAACCCTACAGTATCTAGTATTTGGTAGTGAGACTATTTTTCCTCTCTGAACAAAGACAAAATCACTTAGGTTTTGAAATTGCATGGTAACGATTGTATGAAAATTTGTGAAGTCTCCTTAATTCAGACTATACACAGACGGACATTCCAAGTTATATTAGTTTCATATCTACAGTTATCAATTTTTATATTCCTATCTGGTTTATTATTTACAAAAGATCTGAGGATAATAAATACTATTTTAATATCATTGTGCTAGTCTTACTCCTGATCTTGCCTCGACAGATTATTCCAACGATGATACTGATTGCAGGTTATAAAGCATCCATACTATCTAAGGTATAATAATATTTCAGTGGGGCCGTGGAAATTATTCCTGGAGTCGTGGCACATGTTCTTAGCATAAATTTCCTTTGAAGGAATCGATTTATATATTTTATAAAAGCAGCAATGTTATGGAGGTTGTACAATATTGGAAAATATTGGGGTCAAGTCGGAGTCGTAAGCCTCCAGAAGTCTGAAATCGTCATTATTTCATACTCGCGGGTTCCTTTCTAAGAGCTGCGAACCATTCCCTATATCCGCAGCCCCAGCACACTCTCTTCCAGCTCACGTGGCATGCTAAGGAGGTAAAATAGGAGGCTTTTGGATTGTAGCGGCCCTTCTATTAGTAGCCGCAACAACCTTTGGAGACCTGTAACTGTACGAAAGCGGCTCACCCTTGGCGACCAAACTCATAGGTAGCGCTTCAAATTATGACCAAGCCGTACGGCTACTAAGCTTACCTGGAGGACTGTAGCAGCATTTCTTGGAGATTGTATGTCTCTGTCGCTATACTCTCAGGTCAGGAATATGACTGTATATTGATTTATATCTCTGTGGTAATGAGAATGATACAAACCTTATTTGGAAGTAATCTATTTGTCATTATGAATATTTTCATGTATTAAATTCCTGAAACCCATATGAGGCAAGTAAACTGTTATAAACTCTGTTATTTTAAGGAAGCAAATCGATATGAATTCAGTGCAGTGGGCCTGGTAACTGTTTGATGCAATAACTTCACACACAGTTTGGTGAAATAGAAAAAAAATTGTATGAGAAATTAAGCCAGGATATTACATGGACAATATGGAACTAAAACTTAACAATAACCCAGAAAATCCCATCAACTTTAAGATCAGTTGATACAAAAACTACATCATCTTGTATTTTAATAATATTAAATGGTTTCCTAAAACAAATTTAAAATATTTTTAGTGATATTATATGCAGCGTAGATTCCAAATACTAGTAAATAATATAAGACTCAGAATTACAAACTATCCTCCAACAGTTGAATCAAACTTTCTACAGTGGAAAACATAATCATTCAATAAAACATAAACAAAAATACACAAGGCATGCGTTATAACTGTTGATTTACATTTTATTTTAGCTATATATCGTTATATTAGGTACTAGATTCTTCCTTACAATCTTCACCAATCGAGTGTATTTTGTCAAGGGATTGACTCACCTGATTATCCTTCAACACCATATGCTCTTCTTCCTTCTCCCTCATCGTCGACGGAACCTTCTCTATTTCTGCGGACTTCTGTTTGTTTGCATCTTCTTTCAAAAATTATAATTATATAATGAGAAATAAGTTCTGGACAATAACTTGTAAGGTACAAGTAATGGTAAGATTACGGATTTATTTACTCCTAATCTGGATTTATTAACAATAAAGTGACAAAAGGATGGATAAATCTGATAATACACCAAGACTGATGACTTATAGAACACATTTAACCAGATAATGATAAAAAGGTGTTAATATATTGCTACATCATTTGCTTCTGGAGGGATTGGAAATGCACCCACCTGCACACTTGCAACTGCTCTCTCCTGTGACGCTTATTTCCTTATTCCTGCATTTTTGTTCCAGAAGACCATTAACAGTCAAAAGTTTTCTCTATGACTGTTGCATAGTGCAAAGTAGTGGGTACCCAAAGAAAAACGAATAACTTACTCCATATAAGAAGCGGTGGCCAAAAACGATGGGCCGTCTACAGCGTTCTCTTGGAAGACCTTGCACCTGCATTGCATCAAAACCACTCTGATTTATCAAGAAAAACAAAAAAGAATTGCTTCTATTCCACCATTGAATTTGTTTACAAAAAAGACACCTATAAACAGTGGTTACGAGATAAAAACGGTGGTCGCCCTACACAGTGATTTCCAGGGTTGCAGTTGGCTCCACTCTTTCACAGCTGAGATCTCCCAAAACCCTAAGTCACAACAGAGAAGAAGTTACTAAGATACCATGCAGCTTTAAATGTTGGTTGTTTTTTATTTCAAGCACCCATTAGGGCTAGGAGGGGGAATATTTTAACTAGTGATTAAATGTTTTAATTTAAGCCAATCAAATTCTTTATTTTCTTTCAATAAAATATATTTTAATGTTTTAGTTCATGTATATGACCATTTTTTTTATATCAAGTAATTTAAAATTTATTTTTTCTTCATTATGATTGGCCATGTTTGTAGTGGTGCAAAATATCCCAAGAGAATAGCATTATTCTGAGGCATAATAAGACTATTTCTAATGACACGTAGATGACCTACAATAAACATTGTTTTACTTTTTCATGCATATTCATTGGCAACCATCATATCAACTTTTTTCCATATGATTTTGTGTTTGAAAGTTTTAAATTATTTTAAATCCTATTTTAAGTATTATTTTTGTTTAGAATGTTCTAAAAATATTTATATCTACAAAAATCATATTATTATTATTATTATTATTATTATTATTTTAAAAAATAAAAAATAAAAATTTAACTTTAAAATTTAAATTATTTGAAACATAATTTTTGTAATGTCGTAAAAACTAAATAAATAATTTTTATAATCTTTTAATATAAGAAACTAAAAGCTAAAATTATAATTATAAATTATTTTAATTTAGCAATATTCATTGGTATTATAAAAATGAGAGGGGCGAGTGAATCATTTGTCACAAACCTTTAAATAATTCACCAAAACTAATCTTTAATACTGCTTAAATGAATAAGCATTAAGTACAAGTGCAGTAACTGAAAATCATCACACAAACACAACAATACCAGATTTACATGGAAAACCCAATAAGGAAAAAACCATAATGAGAATTAGGTCACACTATAGAGAATATCAAAACTGATTGCAAAAGGCTCACTACTAGAAGGCTCACTTCCAAAACAAGGACTCACTATCTCAATTAGGACTCACTATCTAGATTAGAACTCACTGTCTGAATTAGGACTCACTATCTAGATTAGGATTCACTATCTAACAGGGCTCACTGCCATAGAGATACAAAGAAGATAGAAGAAATATCTTATAGAGAGAAGACAATCTCAATGCAACAGAGAAATCCACCACAAAACTAATGCTCTAAAAACAAAACTCTCCTTCAAACTCATGCATGTGGATCTTTACAAAGTCAAGGAATTAACAATATAAACTTCCTTCTCATTTCTATTTCCCTTTTGGCATTGGAAACCAATATAAGTTTTAAACCACTCCTTTTTTCACTAATTTTTATTGCATTTTCCAAAGTATCTCTTCTAAATCTGCTCCACTTCAGTCAACTAATTGAAAACCAAAAAAGAAAAAGCCTGATTTTCAAACACAAGTTTTCCAAATTTAGATTTTTCTTTTTTCGTAACTACAACTATTGGGAACTTAGTAGAAATGCAGTGGATCTGGGATATACTTGAAATTTGCTCTTTTGTTTTTTTGAAGGCATTTTAATGAACCTATTTTTGCATATATTCTGCAATTTGAAAATTTCAACTTCTATCGCAATGATTTGAAAAATATATTTTTGGCTTTAGCGAACATAAGTATTTTGACAAAAATGTAGCTAGGGTTTTTTCGTTGAGAATCATTTTGCAGTTTGGGCACAAACTTCATTTTATAATTTTAAGGTTTCAAAATGAATTAGAATTTGTAATAATTTACAACTTCACATGTAATACATGTTTGACAACTTTGAAAAGCCAAAAATATTGTTCATTTAATTTGTCTTATACCTTAGCTAACAAGTAATATTTTTTATTAAATATAGAGAGATAAAAAAGAGTTACATTCAAATTACATATGTAGTACTACTGTAAGAATCCCTTACATTGTTACTATCCCTTAATTTCATTATACTATCATCCCTTATTAACCCATTGCTTGCAAATTCCAATATTTTATTAGTAATCATAATTACATGTACAAAGATACCTTGGTTACGGTCAATCCATAGTAGAGTTATCACGCCCTTACTAACTGAATAGTATAACATATACCAAAAAGACATAGGGATAGTAGTGTGCATCATGTATTTGCAGGTCCACTACCCTATTGTATTGTCCCCTTCATGCCCAAGAGGGTTTCGACTGTTGCAACCTCCTCCCTGGTAAAATATTCAACTCTAAGAGTCCCTCCACCATCTGTGCTAGTTTCCACCTTGTAAACCTTCTTATTGAATTACTTTTGAAAGATCTCCAAATCCTTTAGAAAAACCATTATACTAGGTTGTCCCACTAACAATTAATATTAGAAAATCTAAGTTAAATTATAAGTATGATTTCACGGCCATTATAATTGATCATTTTATCGATGAAATTCAAATAAATTTGTTACATAAATATTTAGAAAAGAAAGATAAATTTATTTTATATATAATAATACCATTCACCCTTCCAACTTGAAAAAGTACTCAGAAATATGTGCTCAACTGCCTTCTTGAAATTTAGTGAAAAATGTTATAGGTTGATGTGAATATTCAAATACAAAGAGAAGATTTATAAAATAATAAATAATAATATTTCTGAAACTAAAAATCCTTAATTTTTTGAATAATTCAGATGAATACTATCACTTATTTAAATATTATGGCGTCTACTTTTAAATATATAAAAATTGAATGATTAAAAGTTTGGGCTAATGATGGAAGAGTCATATCAAAGAGAAAAATGGCTGATTTTAGGGAGACATTGGATGACATTGGAATTCCCCATTGGATATAACTTAACAATTAGACAGTTAACCTCACATCATCTATAGGTACTCTTGTGACTTAAGTTATAAATGGCAAGTTGAAAGATTGTTATTTAGTTACAATACTATTTGGCTAAAATAAATTGAGTGTCGCATTATATCAAATGGGGAATTCTAATTTCTCTCCCTAAAATCAACCATTTTTCTCTTTGATATGGCCCTTCCATCTCTAGCACAAACTATTAATCATTCAAATTTTTTATATTTAAAATTAGCTGCCATAATATTTAAATGAGTGGTAGTATTCGTCTAAATTATGCAAAAAAAAAAAAGCATTTTTTAGAAATATTATTATTTACTATTTTAGAAATCTTCTCTTTGTATTTGAATCTTCACATCAACCTATAACATTTTTATAGTAAATTTTAGGAAGATCGTTGATCACATATTTCTGAGTACTTTTTGAAGTTCAAAGGGTGAATGATATTATTATATATATAACAAATTTATCTTCTTTTTTTATATTTTTGTAGCAATTTTACTTGAATTTCGTTGATAAAATGATCAATTATAATGGGCCTGAAATCATACTTCTAATTGAACTTGGAATTTCCAATATTACTTGTTAGTGGGATAGCCTCTTACAGAGTTTTTCCTAAAGGCTTTGGAGATCTTTCAGAAAGAATTCAATGAGAAGGTTGAAAAGGTGGAATCTAGCATAGATGGTACAGGGACTCTCAGAGTTGAAGACTTTACCAGGAAGGAGATTGTAGTAGCTAAATCGGTCTTGGGAATGAAGGGCGCAATGTAGGAGGGTGGTTGACCTAAGAATACATGATGCACACTACTATTCCTATGTCTTTTTGGTATATATTATACTCTTCAGTTAGTAAGGAAGTGATAACTCTATTGTGGATAGACTGTAACTAACACCAAAGTATCCTTGTACATGTAATTATGATCAATAATGAAATATTGGAATTTACAGGCCATGGGTTAATAGGGGATTATAGTATAATGAAATAAAGGGATAGTAACAATATAAGGTATTCTTATAGTAGTACTACATATGTAATATGAATGTAACTCTTTTGATCTCTCTATACTTAATAAAAAATATTACTTGTTAGTGAAGGTATACTTAAAAATAAATGAACAACCTTCTCACCTTTTCAAAGTTTACAAACACATTGCAAGTGAATTTGAAAATTACAAATTATAATTCATTTTTAAACCCTAAAATTATAAACTTAAGTTTGGGCCTAGATTGCAAAATGCTTCTCACCCATAAAACCCCAGCTACATGTTTGTCAAGATGTTTCTTGGCCCTAAAGCCCAAAAATTAGTTGTCAAACCATTGTGATAGAAGTTTAAATGCTCAAGTTGCATGATATATGCAAAAATTGGTTCATTCAAAATCCTTCAAAAAAAGAGAGAGAAAAAATCAACTATATCCGAAATCCACTGCATTTCTACTAAGATTGAAACATTTGTAGACACAGAAAAACAAAATGTTTAATTTGGAAAACCTAAGTGTTTGCAAGTAGTCTTTTTCTTTTTTGGTTTTTAATGAGTTGACTAAAGTGGAGTAAATTTGGAAGAGAGACTTTGGTAAGCACAATAATAAAATCAGAGAGAAATTAGAGGTTTTAAACTTATATTGGTTTCCAATGCCCAAAGGGAAAAAAGAAGGAAAAGGAAGTTTACATTCTTAATTCCTTGACTTTGCCAAAATCCACATGCATGATTTTGAAGGAAAGTTTTGGTATTAGAGCATGAGTTTTAACTAAGACAAGTCAACCTGTTCTAGGGCTTTGAACTCTTTTCCGGTTCTTCACAACGGTTTGGAAGATTTCATGACGACCAAGATTGCAATAAGCATCAAATGAAGATCATTAGAGAAGGTCATGGTTCCTTCTCAACAACCTTGCACTAATTATTAAGTAATTGGGTAAGCATGTATGCGGTTTTCACTTTTATTTGCAGTTTCTAAATCATCAAGAAAGTTTTCATAGAGAAGGTTGACATGAAAATGCATCCATGTTGAGTAAAAATGGTATAAGAATAGTTTTTTTGGTTCTTATGGATAGTATTCCTCTAATCATGCAAGTGCATGCTAGGATATGCATGTAGGAAGCACTGCTATAAAGAGTTTAGATATGTGATAGGGATCTTCATTGTAGAATTGGTGATGGAAAATTAGATAGTTTTTTGGGACAATTATGATGCGCATATAATCTTATTTTTTGTATTATGTCAATTCCAAAATTCCATATGGTGATGAATAATAAAATCCTTCTTCAGAAAATCAGGTTTCCATAGGCAAAGCATCAAAGAGAGTGATTGTCATGAGGTTTTTTTCTTTTTATTTCATATTGCTCAGGAAGAAAAGTATTATCATAAAATAGAATACAAGTGTTTTGTTATGATATAAATATGGTCACTAGCATTTGTTTATATTTCAATGGATTTATAAGATCTTCTTCGAAAGGAATATGAGATAGTGAGTCTTGGCATCAACCAAAGGATCTCATATTTGAACTTAAGTAGCACCAAGTGTTGGTTTTGTTGGTATCAACTAGTGTAAATAATAATGAGTTTTGAGAAAGGGCTCTAAAGTGTTGGTAAATTCCATGGCATTAAAATTGGAAAAGTATAGTGATTTGCATTTTCTTCCAAATGAGTCCAATATTACAAAGTTAAATGTAGAAGGCAATAATGTGGAAAATCTATCACTGAGATTTGTCAATTGCATAAGGTGGAGGAAAATGTTTCAAGAAAATGTCGGTCGATGAATTTAAAAGGAAGATTTCAGAGATCAAAGGACAACAACAACAGTAAGGGTTCTTTTTTACGCTCACACACTAATGCAACTTAAAATTATTAATGAATAGATTATCTCTACTTCAAGTGCTTTAGATAAAGGAGTGCCTGTTTGGTATGGTGAAAAGAGAAAAACCCTATGAAGGTGGAAGAACAAGCACAATCTACATAAGAGAATGATACCATGGATTTTAGAGAATAGTTGATGCACATTCATAAGGAAGGAAATCAACTATGATGGTAGACCTATTATGCAATAACTTTGAAAAGGAAAAAATAGGTCAATAGCATTGATTAAGGCTTGAAATGGAGGCCTCTTATCAGTGGGCACAATACATTCAGATCATTTCTAAGAAGAAAAATGGATATTTTAGTCCATGAATGCATTAATTATCATGAACAATCTCTATAATAACGACATCCCAAGGAAAATGAAAGAATAATTGAGGGTTATGCAACTAGGAGTAGAAAAGAATAAACTAGAAGAATATGAAATTTTTGGGTAAAGAGTTTGATGGTACTTGATAGCAAGAATGCAATAATAATTCTACAATAGAAGAGCGAGATTATTTTGGAGCAATGTATTCATTATGTTTTATGCAAGAAATATTTTCATATCTTTATAGGCCTTTAGAACTTCTTTAAAAGTGAGGTATATACACTCAATGAAGCCCAAATATCAGTGTAAAAAAAGGGAAGTAACCATGATGATGAGAAGCACAATCAAATGACTATTACCATAAAGCAAAGCCAAGATTGACTATCATAGTCATCATAAGGTAGCACCTTAAAGAGGAAAATGTAAATGTTAGGCTTAGTTGGCAAAAGGACAGTGAAGACTTTGCAAGCTTCTTGGAGTAAGCTTATATAAGAAGAAAACAAAGGGAGCAACATTCAAAGATGCATAGTCAAATAGATAAAAAGGTCATTCATCTATCAAAGCACAAAGGTGAATAAAGGTATTGTAGTAGCTCAATTAACTTGAAAATTTCTAGATGCACAACTATTTATCAATTGACGATGATGGTCTAGAAATATCTTGGAGTAAAGGAAAGTAAAAAAATTCATAAATTCACAATAGAACTAGTCAATTGACTACTTTGGCTAACCTAAGTGTTTTTCTTAGGGATAGTTTGAGGGCTATGGATATTGAAGTTAATGAAAATCAAGATATTGCTGAGGAGATATTTATATTTTCTTTAGGCTAGGGATCTTCATTGGGTGTAAAATATTGGGAGCACTATGATTTAAAGTTAACATTGTTTCATGGATGCCACAAAATCACCATAGAGAGCAAAGGTTTCAACAAGAGAGTCAAAAGCTTGAAGCACAAATCAATGGTTACAAAGGGGTAATTTTCAAAATCATGAGGATTGTCTTAAAAGGGCACACCTTGAACATCAAATACACGGTATGCATATAAAAGATAGTCATGCATCAAAAGGAAGGAAATCCTATGGAGCTAAAAGAATCAAAGATCTAATGAGAGGGTTAGCAAGATATGACAATCAAAGGACAATAGTGTTTCAAGTTAAAGATAGTATTTGCAGATGTCACCTAATAATGAATAGGGACAATAGTGAGAAGCTTGTAAGAGGGTTAATGAAGACCTTGTAATAGTCCTTGACTGTGATAAAGTTAATGACAATCAAAAGCAACCTTTCCAAAACATGACTGTCCATATACCATTGAGGAAGCCTTTTGGATTGTCAGAGTCATGTAAAGATGAAAATGCTGCAAATCAAAGGTGTACTGTCCCAGTTACACCATTAAAGGACGACAACAATCCAAAAGGGCAGAGAATTGAATGGAAAAATCAATATTATTGCACACCTTGAGAAAGGACAGCAGCAAAGAAATAAGGGACAACCACCATGCATAAAAAGAAATTTTTCATAATAATTTGCAACCTTGAAAAGATAGCAAGTGATTTCATAGAGATCAAATACAAGATAAAAATCATCCAAGGGACTGTGCAAAAGAAATAAAGAGGGCAGTAGTCTTTACACTTGGAAATCACAGTCACCAAGGTGAAATTATGACAATGGGATAGTCTTCATACATCATATAGAGAGCAGAGTTCAATGAGAGAAAAGGCAGACAGCAAAGATGACAACCACCATCATATAGAAGATAGTCAAAAATGAAAAATAAAAAATAAAAAATTAGTCATATGCCAAGAGGTAGCATCTTTACCATGAGTTTTTACCAAGAGGAAGCCATTTATAAAAGAATGTATGACAGAGTTAAAGAGCAATGTCATGTGCTAAGTGTAGCAGTAATAGACAAAAAGTGCAGCAATCATAGAATTTTGGAAACCTTTTCGGATTGAAAGCATCGTATAAATTGATATAAATAATAAGAGTTTAGATCCGTATCAGGATTTTTGGTTAAATCATAATGTTTTGGTGATGTTTATTATTTACGTTTTATTGCTTTTGTCAGAAGAGTGACGCCAAGAATTTCGTTACTTACCAAGCCATATACCTAAACGTTTACATTATGAGAAGATGGGTTGATGGAGTTCAACAGATAAATGGAATGTTCTTGTTAAACAACAATTATATTACACATCTCAGTATTCGGAACCGCCTCAAATAGAAATCAAGGGAACGAATTCGAAAGGGTGTATTTCTGGAAATTCAGAAGCAACAAGAGAACAGATGATTCAGATTAAAGAAGGTTGCTAATGAGATAATGGAAAGTATGGCTATTAGCTTGCTCTTGATGGAAATTCATGCCTGCAAGTCTGTTCTAAAATCCATTCATGTTGAATAAGTAGTTCATGAGTGCAAACATGAATGTTCGGCAATATATTTCCAGTCCAAAGTATTAGGTAAAAAGTGCAGATTATGCTCGGATATTATCTACAAATTTGGGCGGCAAGACATGTTGTAGAAAAAGCGAAGAGGGAAACTGCAAATGATGTGCATTTCCCCTTCACGTTTATAATAAATTGATTAAAAGATTAGATCACCCTGTTCTATGGCAGTTTTATATTAAAGGTTCTCTGTATGGCCATTGTTTCTATGTGAATGTTAATGAAATTAAAGATTCACCACCTCCTATGTCTTGTAATTGGAATGAAAAGTTGATCAATAATGTCAGTCAAAGGATGTTGCAAGGCTGAATTTCTTATTTGAGACACTCAAACGCCACCAACGAAGGCATTTATTCTTGAAGCCATAAAGGACGTATCGAAATTAGAAGGAATAATCTGCGGAATAATGTTTTGGCATTGCAGCGAGTAGTGTCGATTTCAGTCTCGTACACATGCCTTAGCTAGGGTGGTTCCATTTTCAACTTGTATGGTGTATGAATGTCATGGTCATGAGAAGTGGCAATTCTTTGGAATTCACAGTATCAGTATTCCCTTTTTTGACAATTACAAATGATGTGGCACTAAAACGCTAAGAGCTATAAATGGGGAAAACCTTGAGAGGCAATATGAAGTGTGGAAAAGATAAAGGAACGAAGAGTACATTTTAAATTTTGATTTGTTATGTGATTTACCTGAAATAAACAATTTAAAATGTCACAGTCTAGTATGCACTATTCAAACCAAAATATTGAAGAATGTACAACTTTCTACCACCGATAAAAAGAAGGCATGCTATTTGATACTCAACAAAATTTTAATTGTAAAATTTATTTACTGCCACAGTGTCATATGCTAGTCTTCTACTGAAAAGATACGACGTTACATGCTCTTTTCAACAAATCGCATCTTTCTATAATCTCAACTTTATCTATCTTTCAAGTCATTGTATAAGGTGCTTGAATAAAAGATCATTTAAAAAGCAAACCCAAATAAGGAGAATCTTATTGCTTTATTTCAATTACTCTTTTCATTTATGGCCTAGATCAATGCAACAAACACCATACTCACAATTGGATGAAAGAACTTAAGGGAGAAGCACATGGTTCAAGAAAACCAAGAATATAAGAATACTAATATCTATTAAAATAATTGATGCCTGAATGATGTAACAATCTGTGACCAAGTATTAAACAAGAATCAGTTTTAACTGGTCAGAGCATTAATATGATTATATGTAATTTGGTTCTTCCAAGAGTATTGTAAAATCTGGATCGTTTAGTTAGACAGTGGAATAAGAGTAGAGAACGGAGAAGATATAATAGATAGAGAGTCAACCACCAGCAGAATAAAAGAGATAGAGTTAACAGAGATGGAGCCGTTATAGGAGTTGTTTGGGATATTTTATTTCATGACGTCATTCCCTTTTGAAGAGACACATCTCTCATAAAAACAAATCCCATGACAAATTGAAGTGGTATGAATAGAAGATAAAAGTGGGACCCAAAAATGAATAATTAACATATATAAATAAAATAAAATTCAATGAAATAAAGAGTATATCTGATTCATACTTAAGACTATATGCAGCCTATGTGTGAAAGATAATTGCAACAATATAAAAAAATATATATGTTGACAAATGGGAGCAGATTGTAGTAAGTTAAAAGAAAATAAAATATAAGATTCTACTAGAAATAAATGTTATTTTCAACAAGAAAACTATAAGGAAGTAAGTTTGAGAGTATAAATTAGGAATCGATTTTGATGTATGTATGTATGTACTGTAATAGCATAGTGATGTTTTATATTAATATACTAGATTCCTTTAGCAATATATTTTGAATTTATAAAACCGTTTAGCAAACAAGGAGGCCGGTCAACCTTCCAAGTTCATGAGAGTTGAAATATTGGTCTTTCCTTCATCAATCATGCCACCTCAAAATGGAGCAATTGTGGGGCAAGACGTATGTGAGTGCTCTTGGGATTCTTAAATCACTGTAATATTATATTTTCTCACTAAAGTTCAAATATTTAAATTATTAAAGAAGGGAAAATATTATTGAGGACCTATTCGCGAGAAGATACAAAATACAATTTTAGAGGCTCGTTTGATTTTTGGAGATCATTATTCTACTTGATTTGATTTTTGAAAATTATTATTCTACTTGATTTTTGAAGAGCTTGCAGAGCTTCAAACCCTAGGATGAAAACCCTAGAGTATCTAGTATTTGGTAGTGAGACTATTTTTCCTCACTGAACAAAGACAAAATCACTTAGGGTTTGAGATTGCATGATAACGATTGTCTGAAAATTTGTGAAGTCTCCTTAATTCAGACTATACACAGACGGAGATTCCAAGTTATATTAGTTTCATATCTACAGTTATCAATTTTTATATTCCTATCTGGTTTATTATTTGCAAAAGATCTGAGGATCATAAATACTATTTTAACATCATTGTGCTAGTCTTACTCCTGATCTTGCCTCGACAGATTATTCCAACGATGATACTGATTGCAGGTTATAAAGCATCCATACTATCTAAGGTATAATAATATTTTAGTGGGGCCGTGGAAATTATTCCTGGAGTCGTGGCACATGTTCTTAGCATAAATTTCGTTTGAAGGAATCGATTTATATATTTTATCGAAGCAGCAATGTTATGAAGGTTGTACAATATTGGAAAATATTGGGGTCAAGTCGGAGTCGTAAGCCTCCAGAAGTCTGAAATCGTCATTATTTCATACTCGCGGGTTCCTTTCTAAGAGCTGCGAACCATTCCCTATATCCGCAGCCCCAGCACACTGTCTTCCAGCTCACGTGGCATGCTAAGGAGGTAAAATAGGAGGCTTTTGGATTGTAGCGGCCCTTCTATT
>VDFB02303798.1:0-28861 GCA_007258455.2 Sequoia sempervirens
AGAAGTTGAAATGCTCAAGTTGCATGATATATGCAAAAATTGGTTCATTCAAAATCCTTCAAAAAAAGAGAGAGAAAAAATCAACTGTATCCGAAATCCACTGCATTTCTACTAAGATTGAAACATTTGTAGACACAGAAAAAGAAAATGTTTAATTTGGAAAACCTAAGTGTTTGCAAGTAGTCTTTTTCTTTTTTGGTTTTTAATGAGTTGACTAAAGTGGAGTAAATTTGGAAGAGAGACTTTGGTAAGCACAATAAAAAAATCAGAGAGAAATTAGAGGTTTTAAACTTATATTGGTTTCCAATGCCCAAAGGGAAAAAAGAAGGAAAAGGAAGTTTACATTCTTAATTCCTTGACTTTTTCAAAGTCCACATGCATGATTTTGAAGGAAAGTTTTGGTATTAGAGCATGAGTTTGAACTAAGACAAGTCAACCTGTTCTAGTGCTTCGAACTTTTTTCTGGTTCTTCACAATGGTTTGGAAGATTTCATGACGACCAAGATTGCAATAAGCATCAAATGAAGATCATTAGAGAAGGTCATGGTTCCTCCTCAACAACCTTGCACTAATTATTAAGTAATTGGGTAAGCATGTATGCGGTTTTCACTTTTATTTGCAGTTTCTAAATCATCAAGAAAGTTTTCATAGAGAAGGTTGACATGAAAATGCATCCATGTTGAGTAAAAATGGTATAAGAATAGTTTTTTTGGTTCTTATGGATAGTATTCCTCTAATCATGCAAGTGCATGCTAGGATATGCATGTAGGAAGCACTGCTATAAAGAGTTTAGATATGTGATAGGGATCTTCATTGTAGAATTGGTGATGGAAAATTAGATAGTTTTTTGGGACAATTATGATGCGCATATAATCTTATTTTTTGTATTATGTCAATTCCAAAATTCCATATGGTGATGAATAATAAAATCCTTCTTCAGAAAATCAGGTTTCCATAGGCAAAGCATCAAAGAGAGTGATTGTCATGAGGTTTTTTTCTTTTTATTTCATATTGCTCAGGAAGAAAAGTATTATCATAAAATAGAATACAAGTGTTTTGTTATGATATAAATATGGTCACTAGCATTTGTTTATATTTCAATGGATTTATAAGATCTTCTTCGAAAGGAATATGAGATAGTGAGTCTTGGCATCAACCAAAGGATCTCATATTTGAACTTAAGTAGCACCAAGTGTTGGTTTTGTTGGTATCAACTAGTGTAAATAATAATGAGTTTTGAGAAAGGGCTCTAAAGTGTTGGTAAATTCCATGGCATTAAAATTGGAAAAGTATAGTGATTTGCATTTTCTTCCAAATGAGTCCAATATTACAAAGTTAAATGTAGAAGGCAATAATGTGGAAAATCTATCACTGAGATTTGTCAATTGCATAAGGTGGAGGAAAATGTTTCAAGAAAATGTCGGTCGATGAATTTAAAAGGAAGATTTCAGAGATCAAAGGACAACAACAACAGTAAGGGTTCTTTTTTACGCTCACACACTAATGCAACTTAAAATTATTAATGAATAGATTATCTCTACTTCAAGTGCTTTAGATAAAGGAGTGCCTGTTTGGTATGGTGAAAAGAGAAAAACCCTATGAAGGTGGAAGAACAAGCACAATCTACATAAGAGAACGATACCATGGATTTTAGAGAATAGTTGATGCACATTCATAAGGAAGGAAATCAACTATGATGGTAGACCTATTATGCAATAACTTTGAAAAGGAAAAAATAGGTCAATAGCATTGATTAAGGCTTGAAATGGAGGCCTCTTATCAGTGGGCACAATACATTCAGATCATTTCTAAGAAGAAAAATGGATATTTTAGTCCATGAATGCATTAATTGTCATGAACAATCTCTATAATAACGACATCCCAAGGAAAATGAAAGAATAATTGAGGGTTATGCAACTAGGAGTAGAAAAGAATAAACTAGAAGAATATGAAATTTTTGGGTAAAGAGTTTGATGAACTGTACTTGATAGCAAGAGTAAATAATAATTATACAATAGAAGAACCGGGTATTTTGGAGTAATACATTAATTGTGTTTTATGCAGGAAGCATTTTTTATTGCTTTATAGGCATTCAGAACTTGTTATAAAGTCAGGCATATACACTCAATGAATCCCAAATATTAGTGCAATAAAAGGGAAGTAACCATGATGATGGGGAGCACAATCAAATGACTATTACCATAAAGAAAAGCCAAGAATGACTGTCATAGTCATGATAAGTAAACACCTCAAAGAGGACAATGGCCATGCTAGGCTTAGTAGGAAAAATGATATTGGAGACTTTACAGACCTCTTAGAGTAAGTTTATGTAAGAACAATAGCAAGGAAGCAACATTCAAAGATTCACAGTCAAACAGATAAAATGGAATTCATCTATCAAAGCATAGAGGTGAATAATGGCAGTGAAGGACAAATGGTAGCTCAATTAACTTGAAAGTTTTTGGATGTAGAACTGTGTATCGATTGAAGATGATGGTCTAGGAATCTCTTGGAGGTGTCAAGGAAAATCATAAACTTCAAAAAGGAACAATGGAATTGGTCAATAAATTGACTAATTTAGCTAACCTAAGTTTTTTTCTTGGGGATAGTTTAAGGGCTATGTATACTGAAGTTAATAGAAATCAAGATATTGCTAAGGATATATTTATATTTTCTTTAGGCTAGGGATCTTCATTTGGTCTCACATATTGGGAGCGCTGTGATTTAAAGTTAACATTGTTTCATGGATGCCACAATCACCATAGAGAGCAAAGGCTTCAACAGGAGAGTCAAAGGCTTGAAGCACAAATCAATGGTTACAAAGGGGTAATTTTCAAAATCATGAGGATTGTCTTAAAAGGGCAGACCTTGAACATCAAATACACAGTATGCATATAAAAGATAGTCATGCATCAAAAGGAAGGAAATCCTATGGAGCTAAAAGAATCAAAGATCTAATGAGAGGGTTAGCAAGATATGACAATCAAAGGACAATAGTGTTTCAAGTTAAAGATAGTATCTGCAGATGTCACCTAATAATGAACAGGGACAATAGTGAGAAGCTTGTAAGGAGGTTAATGAAGACCTTATAATAGTCCTTGACTGTGATAAAGTTAATGACAATCAGAAGCAACCTTTCCAAAACATGACTGTCCATATACCATTGAAGAAGCCTTCTGGATTGTCAGAGTCATGTAAAGATGAAAATGCTGCAAATCAAAGGTGTACGGTCCCATTTACACCATTAAAGGACAAGAACAGTCCAAAAGGGCAGAGATTGGAATGGACAAATCAATATTATTGCACACCTTGAAAAAGGACAGCAGCAAAGAAATAAGGGACAACCACCATGCATAAAAATAAAATTTTCATAATAATTTGCAGCCTTGAAAAGATAGCAAGTGATTTTATAGAGATCAAATACAAGGTAAAAAGCATCCAAGGGACTGCGCAAAAGAAATAAAGAGGGCAGTAGTCTTTACACTTGGAAATCACAGTCACCAAGGTGAAATTATGACAATGGGATAGTCTTCATACATCATATAGAGAGCAGAGTTCAATGAGAGAAAAGGCAGACCGCAAAGATGACAACCACCATCATATAGAAGATAGTCAAAAATGAAAAATAAAAAATAAAAAATTAGTCATATGCCAAGAGGTAGCATCTTTACCATGAGTTTCTACCAAGAGGAAGCCATTTATAAAAGAATGTATGACAGAGTTAAAGAGCAATCTCATGTGCTAAGTGTAGTAGTCATAGACAAAAAGTGCAGCAATCATAGAATTTTGGAAACCTTTTCGGATTGAAAGCATCTTATAAATTGATATAAATAATAAGAGTTTAGATCTGTATCAGGATTTTTGGTTAAATCATAATGTTTTGGTGATGTTTATTATTTACGTTTTATTACTTTTGTCAGAAGAGTGACGCCAATAATTTCGTTACTTACCAAGCCATATACCTAAAAGTTTACATTATGAGAAGATGGGCTGATGGAGTTCAACAGATAAATGGAATGTTCTTGTTAACCAACAATTATGTTACACATCTCAGTATTCGGAACCGCCTCAAATAGAAATCAAGGGAACGAATTCAAAAGGGTGTATTTCTGGAAATTCAGAAGCAACAAGAGAACAGATGATTCAGATTAAAGAGGGTTGCTAATGAGATAATGGAAAGTATGGCTATTAGCTTGCTCTTGATGGAAATTCATGCCTGCAAGTCTGTTCTAAAATCCATTCATGTTGAATAAGTAGTTCATGAGTGCAAACATGAATGTTCGGCAATATATTTCCAGTCCAAAGTATTAGGTAAAAAGTGCAGATTCTGCTCGGATATTATCTACAAATTTGGGCGGCCAGACATTTTGTAGAAAAAGCGAAGACGGAAACTGCAAATGATGTGCATTTCCCCTTCACATTTATAATAAATTGATTAAAAGATTAGATCACCGTGTTCTATGGCAGTTTTCTATTAAAGGTTCTCTGTATGGCCATTGTTTCTATGTGAATGTTAATGAAATTAAAGATTCACCACCTCCTATGTCTTGTAATTGGAATGAAAAGTTGATCAATAATGTCGGTCAAAGGATGTCGCAAGGCTGAATTTCTTATTTGAGACACTCAAACGCCACCAGCGAAGGCATTTATTCTTGAAGCCATAAAGGACGTATCGAAATTAGAAGGAATAATCTGCGGAATAATGTTTTGGCATTGCAGCGAGTAGTGTCGATTTCAGTCTCGTACACATGCCTTAGCTAGGGTGGTTCCATTTTCAACTTGTATGGTGTATGAATGTCATGGTCATGAGAAGTGGCAATTCTTTGGAATTCACAGTATCAGTATTCCCTTTTTTCACAATTACAAGTGATGTGGCACTAAAACGCTAAGAGCTATAAATGGGGAAAACCTTGAGAGGCAATATGAAGTGTGGAAAAGATAAAGGAACGAAGAATACATTTTAAATTTTAATTTGTTATGTGATTTACCTGAAATAAACAATTTAAAATGTCACAGTCTAGCATGCACTATTCAAACCAAAATATTGAAGAATGTACAACTTTCTACCACCGATAAAAAGAAGGCATGCTATTTGATACTCAACAAAATTTTAATGGTAAAATTTATTTACTGCCACAGTGTCATATGCTAGTCTTCTACTGAAAAGATACGGCGTTACATGCTCTTTTCAACAAATCGCATCTTTCTATAATCTCAACTTTATCTATCTTTCAAGTCATTGTATAAGGTGCTTGAATAAAAGATCATTTAAAAAGCCAGCCCAAATAAGGAGAATATTATTGCTTTATTTCAATTACTCTTTTCATTTATGGCCTAGATCAATGCAACAAACACCATACTCACAATTGGATGAAAGAACTAAAGGGAGAAGCACATGGTTCAAGAAAACCAAGAATATAAGAATACTAATATCTATTTAAATAATTGATGCCTGAATGATGTAACAATCTGTGACCAAGTATTAAACAAGAATCAGTTTTAACTGGTCAGAGCATTAATATGATTATATGTAATTTGGTTCTTCCAAGAGTATTGTAAAATCTGGATCGTTGACTTAGACAATGGAATAAGAGTAGAGAACGGAGAAGATAGAATAGATAGAGAGTCAACCACCAGCAGAATAAAAGAGATAGAGTTAACAGAGATGGAGCTGTTATAGGAGTTGTTTGGGATATTTTATTTCATGACGTCATTCCCTTTTGAAGAGACACATCTCTCATAGAAACAAATCCCATGACAAATTGAAGTGGTATGAATAGAAGATAAAAGTGGGACCCAAAAATGAATAATTAACATATATAAATAAAATAAAATTCAGTGAAATAAAGAGTATATCTGATTCATACTTAAGACTATATGCAGCCTATGTGTGAAAGATAATTGCAACAATATAAAAATATATATATGTTGAAAAATGGGAGATTGTAATGAGATTAAAAAAAAGGAAAATAAGAAAATATAAGATTCTACTAGAAATAAATGTTATTTTCAACAAGAAAACTATAAGGAAGTAAGTTTGAGAGTATAAATTAGGAATCGATTTTGATGTATGTATGTATGTACTGTAATAGCATAGTGATGTTTTATATTAATATACTAGATTCCTTTAGCAATATATTTTGAATTTATAAAACTGTTTAGCAAATAAGGAGGCCGGTCAACCTTCCAAGTTCATGAGAGTTGAAATATTGGTCTTTCCTTCATCAATCATGCCACCTCAAAATGGAGCAATTGTGGGGCAAGACGTATGTGAGTGCTCTTGGGATTCTTAAATCACTGTAATATTATATTTTCTCACTAAAGTTCAAATATTTAAATTATTAAAGAAGGGAAAATATTATTGAGGACCTATTCGCGAGAAGATACAAAATACAATTTTAGAGGCTCGTTTGATTTTTGGAGATCATTATTCTACTTGATTTGATTTTTGAAAATTATTATTCTACTTGATTTTTGAAAAGCTTGCAGAGCTTCAAACCCTAGGATGAAAACCCTAGAGTATCTAGTATTTGGTAGTGAGACTATTTTTCCTCACTGAACAAAGACAAAATCACTTAGGTGTTGAGATTGCATGATAACGATTGTCTGAAAATTTGTGAAGTCTCCTTAATTCAGACTATACACAGACGGAGATTCCAAGTTATATTAGTTTCATATCTACAGTTATCAATTTTTATATTCCTATCTGGTTTATTATTTGCAAAAGATCTGAGGATCATAAATACTATTTTAATATCATTGTGCTAGTCTTACTCCTGATCTTGCCTCGACAGATTATTCCAACGATGATACTGATTGCAGGTTATAAAGCATCCATACTATCTAAGGTATAATAATATTTTAGTGGGGCCGTGGAAATTATTCCTGGAGTCGTGGCACATGTTCTTAGCATAAATTTCCTTTGAAGGAATCGATTTATATATTTTATCGAAGCAGCAATGTTATGAAGGTTGTACAATATTGGAAAATATTGGGGTCAAGTCGGAGTCGTAAGCCTCCAGAAGTCTGAAATCGTCATTATTTCATACTCGCGGGTTCCTTTCTAAGAGCTGCGAACCATTCCCTATATCCGCAGCCCCAGCACACTGTCTTCCAGCTCACGTGGCATGCTAAGGAGGTAAAATAGGAGGCTTTTGGATTGTAGCGGCCCTTCTATTAGTAGCCGCAACAACCTTTGGAGACCTGTAACTGTACGAAAGCGGCTCACCCTTGGCGACCAAACTCATAGGTAGCGCTTCAAATTATGACCAAGCCGTACGGCTACTAAGCTTACCTGGAGGACTGTAGCAGCATTTCTTGGAGATTGTATGTCTCTGTCGCTATACTCTCAGGTCAGGAATATGACTGTATATTGATTTATATCTCTGTGGTAATGAGAATGATACAAACCTTATTTGGAAGTAATCTATTTGTCATTATGAATATTTTCATGTATTAAATTCCTGAAACCCATATGAGGCAAGTAAACTGTTATAAACTCTGTTATTTTAAGGAAGCAAATCGATATGAATTCAGTGCAGTGGGCCTGGTAACTGTTTGATGCAATAACTTCACACACAGTTTGGTGAAATAGAAAAAAAATTGTATGAGAAATTAAGCCAGGATATTACATGGACAATATGGAACTAAAACTTAACAATAACCCAGAAAATCCCATCAACTTTAAGATCAGTTGATACAAAAACTACATCATCTTGTATTTTAATAATATTAAATGGTTTCCTAAAACAAATTTAAAATATTTTTAGCGATATTATATGCAGCGTAGATTCCAAATACTATTAAATAATATAAGACTCAGAATTACAAACTATCCTCCAGCAGTTGAATCAAACTTTCTACAGTGGAAAACATAATCATTCAATAAAACATAAACAAAAATACACAAGGCATGCGTTATAACTGTTGATTTACATTTTATTTTAGCTATATATCGTTATATTAGGTACTAGATTCTTCCTTACAATCTTCACCAGTCGAGTGTATTTTGTCAAGGGATTGAATGTACTCACCTGATTATCCTTCAACACCATATGCTCTTCTTCCTTCTCCCTCATCGTCGACGGAACCTTCTCTATTTCTGCGGACTTCTGTGTGTTTGCATCTTCTTTCAAAAATTATAATTATATAATGAGAAATAAGTTCTGGACAATAACTTGTAAGGTACAAGTAATGGTAAGATTACGGATTTATTTACTCCTAATCTGGATTTATTAACAATAAAGTGACAAAAGGATGGATAAATCTGATAATACACCAAGACTGATGACTTATAGAACACATTTAACCAGATAATGATAAAAAGGTGTTAATATATTGCTACATCATTTGCTTCTGGAGGGATTGGAAATGCACCCACCTGCACACTTGCAACTGCTCTCTCCTGTGACGCTTATTTCCTTATTCCTGCATTTTTGTTCCAGAAGACCATTAACAGTCAAAAGTTTTCTCTATGACTGTTGCATAGTGCAAAGTAGTGGGTACCCAAAGAAAAAACGGATAACTTACTCCATATAAGAAGCGGTGGCCAAAAACGATGGGCCGTCTACAGCGTTCTCTTGGAAGACCTTGCACCTGCACTGCATCAAAACCATTCTGATTTATCAAGAAAAACAAAAAAGAATTGCTTCTATTCCACCATTGAATTTGTTTACAAAAAAGACACCTATAAACAGTGGTTACGAGATGAAAACGGTGGTCGCCCTACACAGTGATTTCCAGGGTTGCAGTTGGCTCCACTCTTTCACAGCTGAGATCTCCCAAAACCCTAAGTCACAACAGAGAAGAAGTTACTAAGATACCATGCAGCTTTAAATGTTGGTTGTTTTTTATTTCAAGCACCCATTAGGGCTAGGAGGGGGAATATTTTAACTAGTGATTAAATGTTTTAATTTAAGCCAATCAAATTCTTTATTTTCTTTCAATAAAATATATTTTAATGTTTTAGTTCATGTATATGAGCATCTTTTTTATATCAAGTAATTTAAAATTTATTTTTTCTTCATTATGATTGGCCATGTTTGTAGTGGTGCAAAATATCCCAAGAGAATAGCATTATTCCGAGGCATAATAAGACTATTTCTAATGACACGTAGATGACCTACAATAAAAATTGTTTTACTTTTTCATGCATATTCATTGGCAACCATCATATTAACTTTTTTCCATATGATTTTGTGTTTGAAAGTTTTAAATTATTTTAAATCCTATTTTAAGTATTATTTTTGTTTAGAATGTTCTAAAAATATTTATATCTATAAAAATCATATTATTATTATTATTATTATTAAAAATAAAAAATATAAATTTAACTTTAAAATTTAAATTATTTGAAATATAATTTTTGTAATGTCGTAAAAACTAAATAAATAATTTTTATAATCTTTTAATATAAGAAACTAAAAGCTAAAATTATAATTATAAATTATTTTAATTTAGCAATATTCATTGGTATTATAAAAATGAGAGGGGCGAGTGAATCATTTGTCACAAAACCTTTAAATAATTCACCAAAACTAATCTTTAATACTGCTTAAATGAATAAACATTAAGTACAAGTGCAGTAACTGAAAATCATCACACAAACACAACAATACCAGATTTACATGGAAAACCCAATAAGGAAAAAACCATAGTGAGAATTAGCTCACACTATAGAGAATATCAAAACTGATTGCAAAAGGCTCACTACCTGAGATAGAACGGTCACTACCGAAACAAGGACTCACTATCTGAGTTAGGACTCACTATCTAGATTAAGGGTCACTACCAAAACAAGGACTCACTATCTGAGTTAGGACTCACTATCTAGATTAGAACTCACTGTCTGAATTAGGACTCACTGTCTAGATTAGAACTCACTGTCTGAATGCAACAGAGAAATCCACCACAAAACTCATGCTCTAAAAACAAAACTCTCCTTCAAACTCATCCATGTGGATCTTTACAAAGTCAAGGAATTAACAATATAAACTCCCTTTCCCTTTCTATTTCCCTTTTGGCATTGGAAACCAATATAAGTTTTAAACCACTCCTTTTTCTCTGATTTTTATTGCATTTTCCAAAGTATCTCTTCTAAATCTGCTCCACTTCAGTCAACTCATTGAAAACCAAAAAGGAAAAAGCCTAATTTTCAAACACAGGTTTTCCAAATTAAGATTTTTTCTCTTTTCGTAGCTACAACTATTGGGCTCTTAGTAGAAATGCAGTGGATTCCACTGGGATACAATTGAAATTTTATCTCTTGATTTTTTGAAGGCATTTGAATGAACCCAATTTTGCATATATTTTGCAATTTGAGAATTTCAACTTCTATCGCAATGGTTTGAAAAATATATTTTTGGCTTCAGGGAAAAGAAGCATCTTGACAAACATGTAGCTAGGGTTTTTTCCCTGAGAATCATTTTGCAATTTGGGCACAAACTTCATTTTATAATTTTAAGGTTTCAAAATGAATTAGAATTTGTAATAATTTACAAATTCGCATGTAACACATGTTTGACAACTTTGAAAAGCCGAAAATATTGTTCATTTAATTTGTCTTATACCTTGGCTAACAAGTAATGTTTTTTATTAAATATAGAGAGATAAAAAGGAGTTACATTCAAATTACATATGTAGTACTACTGTAAGAATCCCTTACATTGTTACTATCCTTAATTTCATTATACTGTCATCCCTTATTAACCAATTGCTTGCAAATTCCAATATTTTATTACTAATCATTATTACATGTACAAAGATACCTTGGTATCAGTTACGGTCAATCCATAGTAGAGTTATCACGCCCTTACTAACTGAATAGTATAACATATACCAAAAAGACATAGGGATAGTAGTGCGCATCATGTATTTGCAGGTCCACTACCCTACTGCATGAGGGTTTCAACTGTTGCAACCTCCTCCCTGGTAAAATATTCAACTCTAAGAGTCCCTCCACCATCTGTGCTAGTTTCCACCTTGTAAACCTTCTTATTGAATTACTTTTGAAAGATCTCCAAATCCTTTAGAAAAACCATTATACTAGGTTGTCCCACTAACAATTAATATTAGAAAATCTAAGTTAAATTATAAGTATGATTTCACGGCCATTATAATTGATCATTTTATCGATGAAATTCAAATAAATTTGTTACATAAATATTTAGAAAAGAAAGATAAATTTATTTTATATATAATAATATCATTCACCCTTCCAACTTGAAAAGTACTCAGAAATGTGATCCAACTGCCTTCTTGAAATTTACTGAAAAATGTTATAGGTTGATGTGAAGATTCAAATACAAAGAGAAGATTTATAAAATAATAAATAATAATATTTAAAACTAAAAATCCTTAATTTTTTGAATAATTCGGATGAATACTATCACTTATTTAATATTATGGCGTCTGCTTTTAAATATAAAAAAATTGAATGATTAAAAGTTTGGGCTAATGATGGAAGAGTCATATCAAAGAGAAAAATGGTTGATTTTAGGGAGACATTGGATGACATTGGAATTCCCCATTGGATATAACTTAACAATTAGACAGTTAACCTCACATCATCTATAGGTACGCTTGTGACTTAAGTTATAAATGGCAAGTTGAAAGATTGTTATTTAGTTACAATACTATTTGGCTAAAATAAATTGAGTGTCGCATTATATCAAATGGGGAATTCTAATTTCTCTCCCTAAAATCAACCATTTTTCTCTTTGATATGACCCTTCCATCTCTAGCACAAACTGTTAATCATTCAAATTTTTTATATTTAAAATTAGCTGCCATAATATTTAAATAAGTGGTAGTATTCGTCTAAATTATGCAAAAAAAAAAGCATTTTTTAGAAATATTATTATTTACTATTTTAGAAATCTTCTCTTTGTATTTGAATCTTCACATCAACCTATAACATTTTTATAGTAAATTTTAGGAAGATCGTTGATCACATATTTCTGAGTACTTTTTGAAGTTGGAAGGGTGAATGATATTATTATATATATAACAAATTTATCTTCTTTTTTTATATTTTTGTAGCAATTTTACTTGAATTTCGTTGATAAAATGATCAATTATAATGGGCCGAAATCATACTTATAATTGAACTTGGATTTTCCAATATTACTTGTTAGTGGGATAGCCTATTACAGAGGTTTTCCTAAAGGCTTTGGAGATCTTTCAGAAAGAATTCAATGAGAAGTTTGAAAAGGTGGAATCTAGCATAGATGGTACAGGGACTCTCAGAGTTGAAGACTTTACCAGGAAGGTGATTGTAGTAGCTAAATCGCTCTTGGGCATGAAGGGCACAATGTAGGAGGGTGGTTGACCTAAGAATACATGATGCACACTACTATTCCTATGTCTTTTTGGTATATATTATACTCTTCAGTTAGTAAGGAAATGATAACTCTATTGTGGATAGACTGTAACTAATACCAAAGTATCTTTGTACATGTAATTATGATCAATAATGAAATATTGGAATTTACAGGCCATGGGTTAATAGGGGATTATAGTATAATGAAATAAAGGGATAGTAACAATATAAGGTATTCTTATAGTAGTACTACATATGTAATATGAATGTAACTCTTTTGATCTCTCTATATTTAATAAAAAATATTACTTGTTAGTCAAGGTATACAAGAAAAAAATGAACAACCTTCTCACCTTTTCAAAGTTTGCAAACACATTGCAAGTGAATTTGGAAATTACAAATTATAATTCATTTTGAGGCCTAGATTGCAAAATGCTTCTCACCCAAAAAACCCCAACTGCATGTTTGTCAAGATGTTTCTTGGCCCTAAAGCCCAAAACTTAGTTGTCAAACCATTGTGATAGAAGTTTAAATTCTCAGGTTGCATGATATATGCAAAAATGGGTACATTCAAATTCCTTCAAAAAAATAGAGAGAAAAAATCAACTGTATCCCAAATCCACTGCATTTCTACTAAGAGTGAAACATTTGTAGTCATAGAAAAAGAAAATGTTTAATTTGGAAAACCTAAGTGTTTGCAAGAAGACTTTTTCTTTTTTGGTATTTTAATGAGTTGACTAAAGTGGAGTAAATTTGGAAGAGAGACTTTAGTAAGCACAATAAAAAAAATCAAAGAGAAATTAGAGGTTTTAAACTTATATTGGTTTCCAATGCCCAAAGGGAAAAAAGAAGGAAAAGGAAGTTTACATTCTTAATTCCTTGACTTTGCCAAAATCCACATGCATGATTTTGAAGGAAAGTTTTGGTATTAGAGCATGAGTTTTAACTAAGACAAGTCAACCTGTTCTAGGGCTTTGAACTCTTTTCCGGTTCTTCACAACGGTTTGGAGGATTTCATGACGACCAAGATTGCAATAAGCATCAAATGAAGATCATTAGAGAAGGTCATGGTTCCTTCTCAACAACCTTGCACTAATTATTAAGTAATTGGGTAAGCATGTATGTGGTTTTCACTTTTATTTGCAGTTTCTAAATCATCAAGAAAGTTTTCATAGAGAAGCTTGATATGAAAATGCATCCATGGTGAGTAAAAATGGTATAAGAATGGTTTTTTTGGTTCTTATGGATAATATTCCTCTAATCATGCAAGTGCATGCTAGGATATGCATGTAGAAAGCATTGCTATAAAGAGTTTAGATATGTGATAGGGATCTTCTTTGTAGAATTGGTGATGGAAAATTAGATAGTTTTTTGGGACAATTATGATGCGCATAATCTGATTTTTTGTATTATGTCACTTCCAAAATTCCATATGGTGATGAATAATAAAATCCTTTTTGAGAAAATCAGGTTTCCATAGGCAAAGCATCAAAGAGAGTGATTGTCATGAGGTTTTTTTCTTTTTATTTCATATTGAGGAAGAAAAGTATTATCAGAAAATAGAATACAAGTGTTTTGTTATGATATAAATATGGTCACTACCATTTGTTTATATTTCAATGGTTTTATAAGATCTTCTTCGAAAGGAATATGAGACAGTGAGCCTTGGCATAAACCAAAGGATCTCATATTTGAACTTAAGTAGCACCAAGTACTAGTTTTGTTGGTATCAGCTAGTGTAAATAATAATGAGTTCTGAGAAAGGGCTCTAAAGTGTTGGTAAATTCAATGGTATTAAAATTGGAAAAGTATAGTGATTTGCATTTGCTTCCAAATGAGTCCAATATTACGAAGTTAAATGTAGAAGGCAATAATGTGGAAAATCTATCACTGAGATTTGTCAATTGCATAAGGTGGAGGAAAATGTTTCAAGAAAATGTCGGTCGATGAATTTAAAAGGAAGATTTCAGAGATCAAAGGACAACAAGAACAGTAAGGGTTCTTTTTTACGCTCACACACTAATGCAACTTAAAATTATTAATGAATAGATTATCTCTACTTCAAGTGCTTTAGATAAAGGAGTGCCTGTTTGGTATGGTGAAAAGAGAAAAACCCTATGAAGGTGGAAGAACAAGCACAATCTACATAAGAGAATGATACCATGGATTTTAGAGAATAGTTGATGCACATTGATAGGCAATCAACTATGATGGTAGACCTATTATGCCAGTAAATTTTGCAAAGGAAAAAATAGGTCAATAAAATTTGATTAAGGCTTGAAATGGAGCTACCTCACGATGGAATTAGGCACAATACATTTGAATCATTTCTAAGAAGAAAAAATGGATATTTTAGTCCATGAATGCATTAATTATCATGAACAATCTATAATAATGACATCCCAAAGGAAAATGAAGAATAGTGGAGGTTATACAACTAGGAGTAGAAAAGATAAACTAGAAGAATATGAACTTTTTGGCTAAAGAGTTTGATGAACTGTACTTGATAGCAAGAGGAAATAATTTACTTCTACAATAGAAGAACCAGATATTTTGGAGTAATACATTAATTGTATTCTATGCATGAAGCATTTTTTATTGCTTTATAGGCCTTCAGAACTTGTTATAAAGTCAAGCATATACACTCAATGAATCCCAAATATTAGTGCAATAAAAGGGAAGTAACCATGATTATGGGGAGCACAATCAAATGACTATTACCATAAAGAAAAGCCAAGAATGACTATCATAGTCATGATAACTAAACACCTCAAAGAGGAAAATGGCCATGCTAGGCTTAGTAAGAAAAATGATATTGAGACTTTACAGACCTCTTAGAGTAGAGTTTATGTAAGAGCAATAGCAAGTGAGCAACATTCAAGATTCCTGATCAAATGAGAATGAAATGGGTCATCTATCAAGCATAGAGGTTAATAATGGCTGATGAAAGTGGAAATGGCTCAATTGTATTCTTCGAAAGTTTTTGGATGTAGAACTGTGTATCGATTGAAGATGATGGTCTAGGAATCTCTTGGAGGTGTCAAGGAAAAAAAAAAAAAAAAAAAAGGAACAATGGAATTGGTCAATAAATTGACTAATTTAAAGCTAACCTAAAGTTTTTTTCTTGGGGATAGTTTAAGGGCTATGAATCTTTTGAAGTTAATAAGAAACCAAGAGGATATTGCTAAGGATATATTTATATTTTCTTTAGGCTAGGGATCTTCATTTGGTCTCACATATTGGGAGCACTGTGATTTAAAGTTAACATTGTTTCATGGATGCCACAATCACCATAGAGAGGAAAGGCTTCAACAAGAGAGTCAAAAGCTTGAAGCACAAATCAATGGTTACAAAGGGGTAATTTTCAAAATCATGAGGATTGTCTTAAAAGGGCAGACCTTGAACATCAAATACACGGTATGCATATAAAAGATAGTCATGCATCAAAAGGAATGAAATCCTATGGAGCGAAAAGAATCAAAGATCTAATTAGAGGGTTAGCAAGATATGACAATCAAAGGACAATAGTGGTTCAAGTTAAAGATAGTATTTGCAGATGTCACCTAATAATGAACAGGGAAAATAGTGAGAAGCTTGTAAGGAGGTTAATGAAGACCTTATAATAGTCCTTGACTGTGATAAAGTTAATGACAATCAAAAGCAACCTTTCCAAAACATGACTGTCCATATACCATTGAAGAAGCCTTTTGGATTGTCAGAGTCATGTACAGATGAAAATGCTGCAAATCAAAGGTGTACAGTCCCATTTACACCATTAAAGGACAACAACAATCCAAAAGGGCAGAGATTGGAATGGACAAATCAATATTATTGCACACCTTGAAAAAGGACAGCAGCAAAGAAATAAGGGACAACCACCATGCATAAAAAGAAAATTTTCATAATAATTTGCAGCCTTGAAAAAGATAGCAGTGAACAGAATCCAAATACAATTAAAAATCATCCAAGGGACTGTGCAATGAAATAAAGGCAGTAGTCTTTACACTTGGAAATCACAGTCACCAAGGTGGAAATTATGACAATGGGATGGTCTTCCTTACATCATATAGAGAGCAGAGTTCAATGAGAGAAAAGGCAGACCGCAAAGATGACAACCACCATCATATAGAAGATAGTCAAAAATGAAAAATAAAAAATAAAAAATTAGTCATATGCCAAGAGGTAGCATCTTTACCATGAGTTTTTACCAAGAGGAAGCCATTTATAAAAGAATGTATGACAGAGTTAAAGAGCAATCTCATGTGCTAAGTGTAGTAGTCATAGACAAAAAGTGCAGCAATCATAGAATTTTGGAAACCTTGTCGGATTGAAAGCATCTTATAAATTGATATAAATAATTAGAGTTTAGATCCGTATGGATTTTGATTGCATCTAATGTTTTGGTAGTATTTGTGTTTGTTTTATTCTTTTATTAGGAAAATTGACATAAGAATTTCATTATACCAAGCCCTTATACCACAAAAGTTTGTGTAGAGAAAGGTAGGTTGAGTGATTCAACAGATAAATGGAGATGTTCTTGTTAACAAACAATTATATTACGCATCTCAGTGGTGGAGACACTCAAAGTAGAAATAAAGAGAACGAATTCAAAAGGGTGTATTTCTGGAAATTCAGGAAGCAACAGAGAACAGATGATTCAGATTAAAGGGGTTGCTAATGAGATAATGGAAAATATTTGCTTTATGGCTTTACTCCTTTGGTGAGTTCATGCCTGAAGTCTATTCTAAAATCCATTCATGTTGAATAAGTAGTTAATGAGTGCAAACATGAATGTTTAGCAATATATTTCCAGTCCAAAGTATTAGGTAAAAAGTGCAGATTCTGCTCGGATATTATCTACAAATTTGGGCAGCCAGACATTTTGTAGAAAAAGCGAAGAGGGAAACTACAAATGATGTGCATTTCCCCTTCACATTTATAATAAATTGATTAAAAGATTAGATCACCGTGTTCTGTAGCAGTTTTCACAATAAAGGTTCTCTGTAGCTTGTGAACATATGTGAATGTTAATGAAATTAAAGATTCACCACCTCCTATGTCTTGTAATTGGAATGAAAAAGTTAATCAATATTGTCGGTGAAAGAAAGGATGTCGCAAAGGCTAGATTTCTTATTTGAGACACTCAAACACCACCAACGAAGGCATTTATTCTTGAAGCCATAAAGGATGTATCGAAATTAGAAGGAATAATCTGCGGAATAATGTTTTGGCATTGCAGCGAGTAGTGTCAATTTCAATCTCGTACACATGCCTTAGCTAGGTTGGTTCCATTTTCAACTTGTATGGTGTATGAATGTCATGGTCATGAGAAGTGGCAATTCTTTGGAATTCACAGTATCAGTATTCCCTTTTTTCACTATTACAAGTGATGTGGCACTAAAACGCTAAGAGCTATAAATGGGGAAAACCTTGAGAGGCAATATGAAGTGTGGAAAAGATAAAGGAACGAAGAATACATTTTAAATTTTCATTTGTTATGTGATTTACCCGAAATAAACAATTTAAAATGTCACAGTCTAGCATGCACTATTCAAACCAAAATATTGAAGAATGTACAACTTTCTACCACCGATAAAAAGAAGGCATGTTATTTGATACTCAACAAAATTTTAATGGTAAAATTTATTTACTGCCACAGTGTCATATGCTAGTCTTCTACTGAAAAGATACGGCGTTACATGCTCTTTTGAACAAATCGCATCTTTCTATAATCTCAACTTTATCTATATTTCAAGTCATTGTATAAGGTGCTTGAATAAAAGATCATTTAAAAAGCCAGCCCAAATAAGGAGAATATTATTGCTTCATTTCAATTACTCTTTTCATTTATGGACTAGATCAATGCAACAAACACCATACTCACAATTGGATGAAAGAACTAAAGGGAGAAGCACATGGTTCAAGAAAACCTAGAATATAAGAATACTAATATCTATTTAAATAATTGATGCCTGAATGATGTAACAATCTGTGACCAAGTATTAAACAAGAATCAGTTTTAACTGGTCAAAGCATTAATATGATTATATGTAATTTGGTTCTTCCAAGAGTATTGTAAAATCTGGATCGTTTAGTTAGACAGTGGAATAAGAGTAGAGAACGGAGAAGATAGAATAGATAGAGAGTCAACCACCAGCAGAATAAAAGAGATAGAGTTAACAGAGATGGAGCTGTTATAGGAGTTGTTTGGGATATTTTATTTCATGACGTCAATCCCTTTTGAAGAGACACATCTCTCATAAAAACAAATCCCATGACAAATTGAAGTGGTATGAATAGAAGATAAAAGTGGGACCCAAAAATGAATAATTAACATATATAAATAAAATAAAATTCAATGAAATAAAGAGTATATCTGATTCATACTTAAGACTATATGCAGCCTATGTGTGAAAGATAATTGCAACAATATAAAAAAATATATATGTTGACAAATGGGAGCAGATTGTAATGGATTAAAAAAAAGAAAATAAGAATATAAGATTCTACTAGAAGTAATGTTATTTTCCAGCAAGAAACTATATGGAAGTAAGTTTGAGTATAAATTAGGAATCGATTTTGATGTATGCTATGTATGTATTGTAATAACATAGTGATTTTTTATATTTAATATACTAGATTCAGCTGTATTATATATTTTGAATTTATAAAACTGTTTAGCAAACAAGGAGGCCGGTCAACCTTCCAAGTTCATGAGAGTTGAAATATTGGTCTTTCCTTCATCAATCATGCCACCTCAAAATGGAGCAATTGTGGGGCAAGACGTATGTGAGTGCTCTTGGGATTCTTAAATCACTTTAATATTATATTTTCTCACTAAAGTTCAAATATTTAAATTATTACATAAGGGAAAATATTATTGAGGACCTATTCACAAAAAGATACAAAATACAATTTCAGAGGCTCATTTGATTTTTGGAGATTATTATTCTACTTGATTTGATTTTTGAAAATTATTATTCTACTTGATTTTTGAAGAGCTTGCTGGAGCTTCAAACCCTAAGATGAAAACCCTACAGTCTATCTAAGTATTTGTGGTACATTGGTAGGACTATTTTCCTCACTGAACTAAAGACATAAAATCACTAAGGTTTACCAGATTGCATGATAACGATTTTATGAAAATTTTGGGGAGAATCTCTTAATTCAGACTATACACGAACCCAGGAGATTCAAGTTATATTAGTTTATATCTACAGTTATCAATTTTTATATTCCTATCTGGTTTATTATTTGCAAAAGATCTGAGGATCATAAATACTATTTTAATATCACTGTGCTAGTCTTACTCCTGATCTTGCCTCGACAGATTATTCCAACGATGATACTGATTGCAGGTTATAAAGCATCCATACTATCTAAGGTATAATAATATTTTAGTGAGGCCGTGGAAATTATTCCTGGAGTCGTGGCACATGTTCTTAGCATAAATTTCCTTTGAAGGAATCGATTTATATATTTTATCGAAGCAGCAATGTTATGAAGGTTGTACAATATTGGAAAATATTGGGGTCAAGTCGGAGTCGTAAGCCTCCAGAAGTCTGAAATCGTCATTATTTCATACTCGCGGGTTCCTTTCTAAGAGCTGCGAACCATTCCCTATATCCGCAGCCCCAGCACACTGTCTTCCAGCTCACGTGGCATGCTAAGGAGGTAAAATAGGAGGCTTTTGGATTGTAGCGGCCCTTCTATTAGTAGCCGCAACAACCTTTGGAGACATGTAACTGTACGAAAGCGGCTCACCCTTGGCGACCAAACTCATAGGTAGCGCTTCAAATTATGACCAAGCCGTACGGCTACTAAGCTTACCTGGAGGACTGTAGCAGCATTTCTTGGAGATTGTATGTCTCTGTCGCTATACTCTCAGGTCAGGAATATGACTGTATATTGATTTATATCTCTGTGGTAATGAGAATGATACAAACCTTATTTGGAAGTAATCTATTTGTCATTATGAATATTTTCATGTATTAAATTCCTGAAACCCATATGAGGCAAGTAAACTGTTATAAACTCTGTTATTTTAAGGAAGCAAATCGATATGAATTCAGTGCAGTGGGCCTGGTAACTGTTTGATGCAATAACTTCACACACAGTTTGGTGAAATAGAAAAAAAATTGTATGAGAAATTAAGCCAGGATATTACATGGACAATATGGAACTAAAACTTAACAATAACCCAGAAAATCCCATCAACTTTAAGATCAGTTGATACAAAAACTACATCATCTTGTATTTTAATAATATTAAATGGTTTCCTAAAACAAATTTAAAATATTTTTAGTGATATTATATGCAGCGTAGATTCCAAATACTAGTAAATAATATAAGACTCAGAATTACAAACTATCCTCCAGCAGTTGAATCAAACTTTCTACAGTGGAAAACATAATCATTCAATAAAACATAAACAAAAATACACAAGGCATGCGTTATAACTGTTGATTTACATTTTATTTTAGCTATATATCGTTATATTAGGTACTAGATTCTTCCTTACAATCTTCACCAGTCGAGTGTATTTTGTCAAGGGATTGAATGTCCTCGCCTGATTATCCTTCAACACCATATGCTCTTCTTCCTTCTCCCTCATCGTCGACGGAACCTTCTCTATTTCTGCGGACTTCTGTGTGTTTGCATCTTCATTCAAAAATTATAATTATATAATGAGAAATAAGTTCTGGAGAATAACTTGTAAGGTACAAGTAATGGTAAGATTACGGATTTATTTACTCCTAATCTGGATTTATTAACAATAAAGTGACAAAAGGATGGATAAATCTGATAATACACCAAGACTGATGACTTATAGAACACATTTAACCAGATAATGATAAAAAAGTGTTAATATATTGCTACATCATTTGCTTCTGGAGGGATTGGAAATGCACCCACCTGCACACTTGCAACTGCTCTCTCCTGTGACGCTTATTTCCTTATTCCTGCATTTTTGTTCCAGAAGACCATTAACAGTCAAAAGTTTTCTCTATGACTGTTGCATAGTGCAAAGTAGTGGGTACCCAAAGAAAAACGAATAACTTACTCCATATAAGAAGCGGTGGCCAAAAACGATGGGCCGTCTACAGCGTTCTCTTGGAAGACCTTGCACCTGCATTGCATCAAAACCACTCTGATTTATCAAGAAAAACAAAAAAGAATTGCTTCTATTCCACCATTGAATTTGTTTACAAAAAAGACACCTATAAACAGTGGTTACGAGATAAAAACGGTGGTCGCCCTACACACTGATTTCCAGGGTTGCAGTTGGCTCCACTCTTTCACAGCTGAGATCTCCCAAAACCCTAAGTCACAACAGAGAAGAAGTTACTAAGATACCATGCAGCTTTAAATGTTGGTTGTTTTTTATTTCAAGCACCCATTAGGGCTAGGAGGGGGAATATTTTAACTAGTGATTAAATGTTTTAATTTAAGCCAATCAAATTCTTTATTTTCTTTCAATAAAATATATTTTAATGTTTTAGTTCATGTATATGACCATTTTTTTATATCAAGTAATTTAAAATTTATTTTTTCTTCATTATGATTGGCCATGTTTGTAGTGGTGCAAAATATCCCAAGAGAATAGCATTATTCTGAGGCATAATAAGACTATTTCTAATGACACGTAGATGACCTACAATAAAAATTGTTTTACTTTTTCATGCATATTCATTGGCAACCATCATATCAACTTTTTTCCATATGATTTTGTGTTTGAAAGTTTTAAATTATTTTAAATCCTATTTTAAGTATTATTTTTGTTTAGAATGTTCTAAAAATATTTATATCTATAAAAATCATATTATTATTATTATTATTATTATTTTAAAAAATAAAAATAAAAATTTAACTTTAAAATTTAAATTATTTGAAACATAATTTTTGTAATTTCATAAAAACTAAATAGATTATTTTTATAATCTTTTAATATAAGAACTAAAAGCTAAAATTATAATTATAAATTATTTTAATTTAGCAATAATCATTGGTATTATAAAAATGAGAGGGGCGAGTGAATCATTTGTCAAAAAACCTTTACCTAATTCACCAAAACTAATCTTTAATACTGCTAAAATGAATAAACATTAAGTACAAGTGTAGTAACAGAAAATCATCACACAAACACAACAATACCAGATTTACATGGAAAACCCAATAAGGAAAAAATAAACCATAGTTAGAATTAGCTCACACTATAGAGAATATCAAAACTGATTGGAAAAGGCTCGCTACTAGAAGGCTCACTTCCAAAACAAGGACTCACTATCTCAATTAGGACTCACTATCTAGATTAGGATTCACTATCTAACAGGGCTCACTGCCATAGAGATACAAAGAAGATAGAAGAAATATGTTATAGAGAGAAGAAAATCTCAATGCAACAGAGAAATCCACCACAAAACTCATGCTCTAAAAACAAAACTCTCCTTCAAACTCATGCATGTGGATCTTTACAAAGTCAAGGAATTAACAATATAAACTTCCTTTTCCTTTCTATTTCCCTTTTGGCATTGGTAACCAATGTAAATTTTAAACCACTCATTTTTCTCTGATTTTTATTGCATTTTCCAAAGTATCTCTGTTAAATCTGCTCCACTTCAATCAACTCATTCAAAACCAAAAAAGAAGAAGCCTGATTTTCAAACACAGGTTTTCGAAATTAAGATTTTTCCTTTTTCGTAACTACAACTATTGGGCTCTTAGTAGAAATGCAGTGCATATGGGATACAATTGAAATTTTCTCTTTTGTTTTTTTGAAGGCATTTGAATGAACCCATTTTTGCATATATTCTTCAATTTTAGAATTTCAACTTCTATTGCAATGGTTTGAAAAATATATTTTTGGCTTCAGGGAAAAGAAGCATCTTGACAAACATGTAGCTAGGGTTTTTTCGTTGAGAATCATTTTGCAATTTGGGCACAAACTTCATTTTATAATTTTAAGGTTTCAAAATAAATTAGAGTTTGTAATAATTTACAAATTCACATGTAATACATGTTTGACAACTTTGAAAAGCCAAAAATATTGTTCATTTAATTTGTCTTATACCTTGGCTAACAAGTAATATTTTTTATTAAATATAGAGAGATAAAAAAGAGTTACATTCAAATTACATATGTAGTACTACTATAAGAATCCCTTACATTGTTACTATCCCTTAATTTCATTATACTATCATCCCTTATTAACCAATTGCTTGCAAATTCCAATATTTTATTGCTAATCATAATTACATGTACAAAGATACCTTGGTATCAGTTACAGTCAATGCATAGTAGAGTTATCACGCCCTTACTAACTTAATAGTATAACATATACCAAAAAGACATAGGGATAGTAGTGTGCATCATGTATTTGTAGGTCCACTACCCTACTGTATTGTTCCCTTCATGCCCAAGAGGGCTTCAACTGTTGCAACCTCCTCCTTGGTAAAATATTCAACTCTAAGAGTCCCTCCACCATCTGTGCTAGTTTCCACCTTGTAAACCTTCTTATTGAATTACTTTTGGAAGATCTCCAAATCCTTTAGAAAAACCACTATACCAGGTTGTCCCACTAACAATTAATATTAGAAAATCTAAGTTAATCATAAGTTTATAATTGATCATTTTATCGATGAAATTCAAGTAAATTTGTTACATAAATATTTAGAAAAGAAAGATAAATTTAGTTTATATATAATAATACCATTCACCCTTGCAACTTGAAAAAGTACTCAAAAATATGTGATCAACTACCTTCTTGAAATTTACTAAAAAATGTTATAGGTTGATGCGAAGATTCAAATACCAAGAGAAGATTTATAAAATAATAAATAATAGTAGTTCTAAAATTTAATTTTTTGAATAATTCGGATGAATACTATCACTTATTTAAATATTATGGCATCTACTTTTAAATATAAAAAAATTGAATGATTAAAAGTGTGGGCTAACGATGGAAGAGTCATATCAAAAAGAAAAATGGTTGATTTTAGGGAGACATTGATGACATTTGAATTCCTAATCGATATAACTAACAATTAGATGTTAACTGGTTAATTATCTATAGGTGGTGACTTCTGGGTTATAAAATGGCAAGTTGAAAGATTACATTCTAGTTACAATAATATTTGCCAAATAAATTGAGTAAATGACATAATTAAATGGGGAATTTAATTTCTCCTCCCTTAAAATCAAATCCATTTTTCTTTGATATATTAATTCTAGTACAAAATCGTTAATCATTCAAATTCTTTTTGTATTTAAAATTGTCATAATATTTAAATACAAGGGTAGTATTCATCTAGCCTATGCCACTAGGAAATACTATTATTTACTATTTTAGAAATCTTATCTTTGTATTTGAATCTTCACATCAACCTATAACATTTTTATAGTAAATTTTAGGAAGATCATTGATCACATATTTCTGAGTACTTTTTGAAGTTGGAATGGTGAATGATATTATTATATATATATAACAAATTTATCTTCTTTTTTTATATTTTTGTAGCAATTTTACTTGAATTTCGTTGATAAAATGATCAATTATGATGGGCCCGAAATCATACTTATAATTGAACTTGGATTTTCCAATATTACTTGTCAGTGGGATAGCCTATTACATAGGTTTTCCTAAAGTCTTTGGTGATCTTTGAGAAAGAATTCAATGAGAAGGTTGAAAAGGTGGAATCTAGCATAGATGGTATAGGGACTCTTAGAGTTGAAGACTCATCAGAAGGATTGTAGTAGGTAAATCGCTTCTTGGGTAAAGAAGTGGGCACAATGTAGGGTGGGTTGACTAAGAATACATGCACTCATTCCTATGTCTCTTTTGTATGAATATACCTCAAATAGTGTTGAAATGGAAGAACTTACTGTGACAGACTTGTAACTACCACCAAAAGCATCCCTGTACATGCAATCAGCACCTGGTCAATGAAATACGGAACTTCCCACAAGCCGTAATAATAGGGATCATAGCATAAATGCAGAAATAAAGGGATAGTAACAATATAAGGTATTCTTATAGTAGTACTACATATGTAATATGAATGTAATATAAGTTCACGAGAGTTGAAATATTGATCTTTCCTTCATCAATCATGCCACCTCAAAATGGAGCAATTGTGGGGAAAGACGTATGTGAGTGCTCTTGGGATTCTTAAATCACTGTAATATTATATTTTCTCACTAAAGTTCAAATATTTAAATTATTAAAGAAGGGAAAATATTATTGAGGACCTATTCACGAGAAGATACAAAATACAATTTTAGAGGCTCGTTTGATTTTTGGAGATTATTATTCTACTTGATTTGATTTTTGAAAATTATTATTCTACTTGATTTTTGAAGAGCTTGCAGAGCTTCAAACCCTAGGATGAAAACCCTACAGTATCTAGTATTTGGTAGTGAGACTATTTTTCCTCACTGAACAAAGACAAAATCACTAAGGTTTTGAGATTGCATGATAACGATTGTATGAAAATTTGCGAAATCTCCTTAATTCAGACTATACACAGACGGAGATTCCATGTTATATTAGTTTCATATCTACAGTTATCAATTTTTATATTCCTATCTGGTTTATTATTTGCAAAAGATCTGAGGATCATAAATACTATTTTAATATCACTGTGCTAGTCTTACTCCTGATCTTGCCTCGACAGATTATTCCAACGATGATACTGATTGCAGGTTATAAAGCATCCATACTATCTAAGGTATAATAATATTTTAGTGAGGCCGTGGAAATTATTCCTGGAGTCGTGGCACATGTTCTTAGCATAAATTTCCTTTGAAGGAATCGATTTATATATTTTATCGAAGCAGCAATGTTATGAAGGTTGTACAATATTGGAAAATATTGGGGTCAAGTCGGAGTCGTAAGCCTCCAGAAGTCTGAAATCGTCATTATTTCATACTCGCGGGTTCCTTTCTAAGAGCTGCGAACCATTCCCTATATCCGCAGCCCCAGCACACTGTCTTCCAGCTCACGTGGCATGCTAAGGAGGTAAAATAGGAGGCTTTTGGATTGTAGCGGCCCTTCTATTAGTAGCCGCAACAACCTTTGGAGACCTGTAACTGTACGAAAGCGGCTCACCCTTGGCGACCAAACTCATAGGTAGCGCTTCAAATTATGACCAAGCCGTACGGCTACTAAGCTTACCTGGAGGACTGTAGCAGCATTTCTTGGAGATTGTATGTCTCTGTCGCTATACTCTCGGGTCAGGAATATGACTGTATATTGATTTATATCTCTGTGGTAATGAGAATGATACAAACCTTATTTGGAAGTAATCTATTTTTCATTATGAATATTTTCATGTATTAAACTCCTGAAACCCATATGAGGCAAGTAAACTGTTATAAACTCTGTTATTTTAAGGAAGCAAATCGATATGAATTCAGTGCAGTGGGCCTGGTAACTGTTTGATGCAATAACTTCACACACAGTTTGGTGAAATAGAAAAAAAAATTGTATGAGAAATTAAGCCAGGATATTATAAGGACAATGGAACCAAAACTCTAAATAACCTTAGAAAACTTATTCAACTTTAAGATCAGCTGATGCAAACTTATAATATCTTGTATTTAATAATATTACGGTTTCTAAAACAAATTTAAAATATTTAGTTATATTATATATAGATTCCAAATACTAAAAAGAATATTCTCGGAATACAAATTATCTCCAGTAAAGGAATTAAACTTTCATATGAAAAGTTATTATATCTGTTCTGAATAAAAGAGCAGCCAAAAAAGGCAAGTATGTGTTGTGAACGTTATCTGCTACCTTGTTTTAGTTTATATATCGTTATATACTGGAGTCTCTTCCTTGACAATCTCTGCCCAGTTTGAGGTGAGCTGTCAAGGGATTTCTGAGTCACACGATATCCTTCAGCACTATATGCTCCTTTCTTCCTCTTCCTCTACTGTCATAGAATCTTTCTCTATTTCTGTGGATCTCCTGTGTGTTTGAATTCTTTTCAAAAATATAATTATATAAGTTCTGGACAATAACTTGTAAGGTGCAAGTAATGGTAAGATTACGGATTTATTTACTCCTAATCTGGATTTATTAACAATAAAGTGACAAAAGGATGGATAAATCTGATAATACACCAAGACCGATGACTTATAGAACACATTTAACCAGATAATTATAAAAAAGTGTTAATATATTGCTACATCATTTGCTTCTGGAGGGATTGGAAATGCACCCACCTGCACACTTGCAACTGCTCTCTCCTGTGACGCTTATTTCCTTATTCCTGCATTTTTGTTGCAGAAGACCATTAACAGTCAAAAGTTTTCTCTATGACTGTTGCATAGTGCAAAGTAGTGGGTACCCAAAGAAAAACGAATAACTTACTCCATATAAGAAGCGGTGGCCAAAAACGATGGGCCGTCTACAGCGTTCTCTTGGAAGACCTTGCACCTGCACTGCATCAAAACCACTATGATTTATCAAGAAAAACAAAAAAGAATTGCGTCTATTCCACCATAGAATTTGTTTACAAAAAAGACGCCTATAAACAGTGGTTACGAGATAAAAACGGTGGTCGCCCTACACAGTGATTTCCAGGGTTGCAGTTGGCTCCACTCTTTCACAGCTGAGATCTCCCAAAACCCTAAGTCACAACAGAGAAGAAGTTACTAAGATACCATGCAGCTTTAAATGTTGGTTGTTTTTTATTTCAAGCACCCATTAGGGCTAGGAGGGGGAATATTTTAATGTTTTAATTTAAGCCAATGAAATTCTTTATTTTCTTTCAATAAAATATATTTTAATGTTTTAGTTCATGTATATGAGCATTTTTTTTATATCAAGTAATTTAAAATTTATTTTTTCTTCATTATGATTGGCCATGTTTGTAGTGGTACAAAATATCCCAAGAGAATAGTATTATTCCGAGGCATAGAAGACTATTTCTAATGACACGTAGATGACCTACAATAAAAATTGTTTTACTTTTTCATGCATATTCATTGTCAACCATCATATTAACTTTTTTGCATATGATTTTGTTTTTGAAAGTTTTAAATTATTTTAAATCCTATTTTAAGTATTATTTTTGTGTAGAATGTTCTAAAAATATTTATATCTATAAAAATCATATTATTATTATTATTATTATTATTATTATTATTTGAAAAAAATATATATATATATATAAATTTAACTTTAAAATTGAAATTATTTGAAATATAATTCTTGTAATGTCGTAAAAAGTAAATAGATTATTTTTATAATCTTTTAATATAAGAACTAAAAGCTAAAATTATAATTATAAATTATTTTAATTTAGCAATAATCATTGGTATTATAAAAATGAGAGGGGCGAGTGAATCATTTGTCACAAAACCTTTACATAATTCACCAAAACTAATCTTTAATACTGCTGAAATGAATAAACATTAAGTACAAGTGTAGTAACTGAAAATCGTCACACAAACACAACAATACCAGATTTACATGGAAAACCCAATAAGGAAAAAACCATAGTGTGAATTAGCTCACACTATAGAGAATAT
>VDFB02303799.1:0-45143 GCA_007258455.2 Sequoia sempervirens
AAAGTAAAATTTAAAATTGCTTTATTCAATTTAATCAAGGCAGTCTTAACAATTTTTTTCATCTTTAATTAAAAACAAGTATCGAATGTGATAAAATCAGGATTCTGCTTATCCCCCGGGTGTTTCATGAAGTTTAGCTGGTATTTTGCTGTAGTATTGATTTTTTTTTTGTTTGCAAAGATCACTATGCCATAAATCTTCTAAACCTTGACATTTGAAATTGAAACCGAGAAGTTTTCTCGGGAAGCAACTGTGATTGTAATCTCTTCAACAGAAGGCTCTGAATTTTAATTTACATTTTTTATCATCATCCTACATGTGCTGTGCTATGTCACCAAGAAACCATTACATCACTTGCCTAAAGAATATACTATGTAACATAAAGTAAACCACCTAAATCACTTATGGTCATGCTATAATTGTTTTAACTTCTTGTCTTGTTTTGCCGATAATATCTGCTTTCTATGTTATATCCAATTTTATGTATCCCTTGTTGTAACTGTTTGTTTCCTGAATAAAGACTTTACTTAAAGAGCCATGTGAAATTGTATTTTGTCCCCAAATCCTTGTTATTGTGAGCTTGCAACTATTCATGTTTTTTCAGGTTAATGAAAACTTTATTTGCAATGTCAAAGAGTTAGCATTGCAGTATAATATACTAAATTTGGATTAACATACTAAGTAGATATCTTGTGAATTTCTCTACATCTAGAAGATTATATGGGATGTGCTTCTATGATGACACGTTCAGTTTTCTTTTCTCAGAATCTGGAAAGCTTAATACATGGGGTTCTACAGATGATCTAGGTCAAAGCTATTTGACATCTGGGAAGCATGAGGTAAAGATATCAAATTTGTTCAATCTTCTAGTTCTGGTAGTGGCAAGATTTTTTTCTCTCTATACTACTTATTGTGCACATGCTGAACTTTCTGTACATACAATATCTTAAACAGGAGAATCCTGAGCCTTTTCCATTACAAACAGAAGCTGCTATTGTACAGGCGGCTGCTGGTTGGGCACATTGTATTGCTGTAACAGGTACGTTGGAAGCAAGTAGGAGTCTATTAGTTAATTAGCAGCATAATCATTTGGGTTTGGGTGTTTAGTAACGTTTTGCTTTATTTCTTAATTTCAGACAGAGGAGAAGTCTATACCTGGGGTTGGAAAGAGTGTGTTCCAACTGGTAAGACAACTGCCGATCAGGTGGTAACTGGAGCTCCAAGTACAGAGAAAGACATATTGGGCAGTCAGGTTGAATCATCAACAGATCAAGGTGATTGTGGGTTACTTGTTAGACCTGCTTTTAATGATCAGTATGAGTGTCATGACTCTTGCCCAAGTACTTCGTCAGAAATTTCACAGAAAAGTAAGAATGATCTTACAACATCAGGTACTAGGGGCAAATTTTCTGCATCTGGTCTCTTGCAAAGTGAGAGGATGGTAGGAGATTCATCAGCAAGCATGAAGTCACATTTGAGCCGATCTTCACCAAGAGTGTCAAGCAGTGTTGGCTTAACAACTCATGATCAAGGTGGTGATGATGGAGCAAAACGAAGAAGACTAGCTGCAGCTAAGCAAGTGACTTTGCCTGAGAGTTCGACTGCTGGCGGTGATGCTGTCTCAGCACCACTTTGTCTTGTTACGTTGCGACCAGGAGAGAAAATAGTTACAGTGGCTGCTGGTGGAAGGCACACGTTGGCACTGTCAGGTATAAAGAGCTTGTTTGTATGCATTTGGAATCAACCTTTAAGAGATGGTTTTGAAATTCCTTTGGAGTTGCTTATTTCTATTAAGGTTCTCTACAAGCAATCTACTGTACAAAAACTCATAATGGCATATATTTTGCTCCTGAATTCTGGAAAATAGAAAATAAACTCAAATTTCTGACGACGGATGATTTGCTTAACCTGTAGATACGGGTCAAGTTTGGGGATGGGGCTATGGAGGTGAGGGTCAACTAGGTTTGGGTTCTCGGATAAGAACAGTTTCGTCACCCCACCTTGTGCCTTGTATTGACACTGCTTCTCAGTGGCAAGGGGCACATCAAACAGGCCCAAAGGGAAGCAGAATGTCTGAGGGGCAGGCTACCAAAGCACCAGGAAACTATGTTAAAGCCATTGCATGTGGAGGACGACACAGTGCGGTGATTACTGGTTAGTATTTTGTTCTTTAATTGTTTATTTGTATCAATTTTATTAATTTTTTTGCAACAGCATTTTGAGTATCAGATGTAACACCTTTTCAAATAATTTTTTTGTGGGAAATTTGACACTGAAATTTGAAGGGAAGCTAATTCAAGCGCTCTGAGATTCTTTTAGTTGAATCATATGCTGTGCAGTGTCAGTGGAGGGTTTTGCAGGAAAATGAGTTTAATATAGTAGATACTCACCTTTGCAACATGCAAAATTGTTTGCATGGGAAACTCTGATTTGTGGTGCCAATTTCTGCTTTTCCTTAAGATGACCTTGAGTTAAGTGTTTCAAATTTTCTTTTCCCTAAATATAACTTTCAACAAACACGAGTATCAAGGCTCAAGATTAGGGAGAATGGGAACATCAAATTTCGATGAAATCATTTGTTTTGATTTTGGTTCATCAACTTCTAAGATGGTATCTATTTATCCCCTACCATGCATGGCTGTGTTTCTCATTTCACGTTCCAGAAGAAATAGAGACATTTCAGAAATGAAAGGAACTTCTACTTTTGCATGAATTGCAAAACTATGTTTATTACTGTAACTGCACATATAATGAAGCCTGAGATTAGAATGAAAAGGATATAAATCATAAATGGTGTGTATATCGTTCTATCTGATACAACTAATACTTGAAATAATGAAGAAATAACAATGCATACCGGACAGAGGAGTAAAATATATCTTTATTTGCACCTGAAATTATTACAGTAGTAGGCTAGAGATGGTCAGCTGTGGATCAGACTACTTTCCTTAATGATGCTAAGGCCATTTAAAGGTTGTTGCCACAAGAACACAAGCGTCTATCAACTGATGCCTACAACTACCCAAAAGCCGACAACAATTAATGCATAGTTAGATAAAACCATATTAACAATTGATAATGAGGGCATTGTATGTTGACACATTGTTGCCCCAAAAAGAAAGTCATCTTCTAGATGACAAAGAAACAAGCATAATATTAGATAAGATTTTCCACATTTGTGACGACATTGTAGACGAAGGAGAACCTTGATGTTGATGCTGTAGAGGAAGGAGAAAAATTGGAAGTACACATGGAGCATAAGTAAAACCAACATAGCTCAGATGCATGCCATAATACGGAGAATACTGAGGACTAGATAAAGATGGAACCCGATTTGATTGCATATGAGAGTCTGAAAATGCTGACCCAATAACCTAGATAGTACTGCAAACACTTCAAAAGCATTTGGATCATGAAAATATTGCTCAGTATCTCCATTTCTGAGGAATGTACTTTCTCCCAATTCAACATGTAGGAAGAATTCCCCTTTGACGGGATCCTGAATATAAACCCACTTCCTTTTGAGCTAGGACTACAGAGTAGACTGAGAATTATTAAATCTGAACCATTCAAATTGTATTGTATTGTTGTGGATGTTTATCTATACTCCAAAACTAGGAAAGAGGTTTGTACAATGCAAAGAATCCATCGAATGGTGGGATATACAAACCACACAGCCATATGGTAGTGCCTTCATTTGACAAAAAATGGAAAACTAACCCATATTGTATGTTTGTATGGCACAATAAGATAATATTATATTACATTATACTATATTATACTATATTATATTATATTACATTATTATAATATATTATATTATATTTAAAGTGTGCATAAAGGCACAATGTAAATATATATTATATTACATATATTAGATATAATAAATATATTATACTATACTATTATATAATAAGACATTATAATATATTATTTATTATATAGATATATTATATTATTTATTATGTTATATTATACTATATTATATATTATAATATATTAAATATACTATCCTATATATTATAATATTGTATTATATTACTATATAATAAGACAATATTATATTGGATTATATATTATAAATATTATATAAGAGAGAAAAAGAGAGAAAGATAGAAGAAGAGAGAAGGGAAGACAAATATAGAGAGAAATAGAGATTGAGATATAATGAGAAACATAGAGATAGAGAGGGAGACAGATATAAAGAACTATCTTTCTCTTCCCATCTATCTCTATATAGATCTCTCTATCTCTACCTCTCTCTACCTCTCTCTCTCTATATCTCCCTCTATCTACCTCTATATATAACTTCCTATATCTATCTTTCTATCCCTCCATCTCTTCCTCTCTCTTTGTCTCTCCCTCTTTCTATCTCTTTTCCCCCCCTCGCCTCTCTCTCTCTCTCTTTGTATCCATATCTTTCCTCTCCATATTTCTCCCTCTTTATATCTCTCTACTTTTCTATCCTCTCTATTTCTCTCCCTCCCTCTCTATCTATTTATATATCTCTCTCCCTTTCCCTCTCTATCTCTCTATCTCTCTCTCATTCACACACACACACACTCCCCGTTTCTCCCTCCCTATCTCAATCTCTACATCTCTCTCTCACTCACACACACACTCCTTGTTTCTCCCTCCCTATCTCTATCTATATCTCTCCCCTCTCTATCTCTCTTTCTCCCTCTCTCTATTACTTGTCTATAGCACCTCCTTTATCTCTCACTCTTGCCCTCTCTATCTCTATCTTCCCATCTCTCTCTCTCTCTCTCTCTCTCTCTATCTCTCTCATATTCACTCCATCTCTCCTGCTCTCTCTTTCTGTATATACACACACACTCCCCATTTCCCCCTCCTTATCTCTATTCTCTATTTCTCTATTTTTCTCCCTCTGTCTCTATCTTTGTCTCTCTATTACTTGTCTTTGTCACCTTTCTCTCTCAGTATTTCCCCATCTATCTCTATCTTCCAATCTCTCCTTCCCTCTCTATATCTCATTATCTCCACCTCTCACTCTTATTAACTCTATATTTCCTACTATGTATCTCTATTCCTCTATTACTTTATCTCCCTCCCACTTCTATCTCTTTCTATCCATATCTCTCTACCTCTATCTTCTTATCTCTATCTGTCTTTATCTCCCTCTATCTATATCACTCCCTCTCCCTCTCTTTCTCTCTTATTCACTCCATCTCTCCCTCCATCTCTCCTATGCTATATCTCTATTTCTATATTTCTCTCTCTATCTCCCCCTCACTCCTCTCTCTATCTCATTCTATCCATATCTTTCTATACTTGTATCTCCCTCTCTCTATCTCTCTTCCATCTGTCTATCTATTTCTATATCTCTGTCATGTCCCCATCCTAGTCAGCACAGACTGGTGACGAGGTTAGCCTATCATTACGATCCTCGTAGGCTGACAGGAGTGTTCAGAGGATCATCTAGAGCCGTGCTCAGTGTTTGGTAGCTCCAGTTTGCAGTTGTGTCAGATTGGGCCTTCGCAGAATCTTCCAGAGAGCTTTTTCAGGAACTTTCTATTTTTAGAAAGTTAGGTCAGGCGGAAGCTGCTATTTCGAGCAGGGCACCTGGTGCAATTATTCAGCTCAGATTCGACCCAGTTCAGCAGTTGGTTGATTTGACGGAGAAATAAGGAGTAATTAATGAGTTATTAAATATTTAATAATTTGACTTTATATTAAAGTCACTTTATTGAAATATTTAAATATTTAATTATTTGGCTCAATTATAAAGTATTTATTATACTTTATAATAAATTATTAAAAGGTGACTTAATGAGTATTTTATATTCATTAAAAAGATGGACGCCAATTATTAAATGAATCTCCTAAGTCAAAAGTGCGAAATTAAATCATTTATTTAAATGATCAATTAAAAGGAGATTGGGTCGAATTTCTTCAAGAGGTATATATTTCCTCTCAAGGCAAAATCGAACTATCATGTTTTATTATTCAATTTTGTCTTCTTGCATCTGAGCTTTGGAGTTTGCAAACCCTAGGGTTTCTGGCAGACGATCATTTCTGGAGAACGAAAACTCTTCAGAGAGTAGGCAGACTGAGGCTGTGAAATACCAGCTGAAGCTTGCACTGGGTGATTTCACACAGAGATCACAGATTGTGCTTATTCATCCATCTAGACAGAGGTTTTCAGAGATAATCATCAGCAGACAAAGGCGACTTGAGCAGAGATCAGTAATCAGTGTTCTGGCACAAATCCCAAGGAGGCCGTACTTTTTCCTTATTGCTGCAGCAGGCCGTACTTCTGTACCTTTCAGGCCGTACTTATCTATCTCCTGAGGAAACGCCTTCATCATCTGTTTTCTGGTGATTTCACATTTGGGCGCTTGGTTTACTGGAATATTTGCATTGAGACTCGAGCTGGAAGATCCTTATTAATTTCTGGCCGTACCATTATCAGCTACAGCAGCCGCCATCCAGGTTTTCAATAAAAACTATTGTATTTAATTCTTGTTCAGTTTTTATGTATTGCAAAGCTCAGGAGAATTGAAATAAATGAAACGCCTTGCATTCTGAGCATTTCCCACATGTTTCTAGGCATATTTGAATTTTTATGAATTTATTTAGCATTTCTAGAAAAATCGCAATTTACCATTTTGCCTGAAAAAACCTCAAAAACACAAAAAACCGAAAATTTGCAAAAACATTACAAAAACAGTTAGGGTTTCAATTTGAGAACCACCAGGGTTCTGACAGTGGTATCAGAGCACAGATCTCCTGCCATCCTGTGCTTTTTTAGTGCTTTTTCAGAATACAGTGTGCTTTTTAGCGCTATTTCATGAACAGAGATACCATTCATTACATTAAAGGTGTAGGGACAGGCAAAGACGAGGATTGGACAGGCCCACCTATCCCTGAAGGTCAGACTATATCAGGAGTACTTGGTATTCACAGATCCAGTTCTGACGGCAGTGAAAACAGTGTTGCAACCCTAATGGCAGAACGTGAGACTTCCTCAGAGACTCGCAGGATCCAGGGAAGGCGCATGCAGAGGGTGATATCACCGATGAGGAGTTTAGACGGAGGCACGATAATATGATGGATATGATGTCTCAGCTGATGGGTACCATTAGACAGTGTACGCCCACACAGCCACACTACATTCAGATTGGACAGACGAGCGGGACTGCACCAGTGGATCAGCCATTGGCATCCGTACCTAGACAGCCGTCACCGATCTACCAGGAGCGTAGGCCAGGCCAACCTACTTTCTTACCTAGAGACTCCACCTCGGACTCCAGGGGGAGCATCAGGTACAGCATCGGGGAGTTTCAGCCTGAGAATGGCATGTCGTGGGACTGTGAATTTCATGGTGAGTACATGTCACTGGCGCTTGAGATCCGGCGGCACTTACATTTCATGAGTTTATAGATGTCTATAAACCCAGAGGAGGAGGTAGATTTGACCGCAGACCCCCACAGCATCAGCAGCCGCAGCCACAGGTGAATAGGGATTTGCAGTATGCGGTGAGTAAGATTACATTGCCATATTTTGATGGGTCTGAAAAGACATCAGCGAGGTCTTGGGTCCAGAAATTGGACAATTACTTGTCACTTAGGCCTATGCAGGAGGATGAGGCAATTAAATTTGCTACTTTACATCTTGACGGAGTAGCACATGATTGGTGGCACCATGGCATGTATACGCTAGGCCATCATGCGGTCAATACCTATCAGGAGTTCACCAGCAGACTGATAGAGAGGTTTGATAAGAAGGATCCGGAACTGTATTTCAGAGAGTTGGCTCAGCTCAGACAGACAGGCAGTTTGGATGCATACATTGGTGAGTTTCAGAGAGTGGCAGTCATGGTCACAGGGATTTCAGAGCGGAGACTTATCATACTTTTTGTTGAGGGTTTGACAGAACCCATGAGAGGTTGGGTTAAGGCTTTTGACCCAACTACACTTCAGGAGGCCATGCGGAAGGCGTGAAGCATGGAGCTTGCAACACCTCGCAGCAAGTTCAATTCAGGGTCAACACCATACACGAGACCCAACAGGCCTTTTGATAGAAACAATGACAGGAATAGGCCTTTTGACATAAGAAAGGATCAACCGGATCCTAAGAGACAGAATGCACCACCATTTGATAGGGAAACGTTGAATGAATTGCGTAAGAAAAAGTTATGTTTTTGGTGCAAGGCACCCTATGATGAAAAACATATATGCCCACTTCGTCCGAAGGTCAAAAATAATCAAATGGAGTGGTTTTATGAGGGCGAAGAGCAATCTGATCTGTCAGACCAGCAAGCTGATTCCGAGCCTTCAGATGATGAGAAGTCCGAAAATGAGGGTGAGCATGAAGGTGGAAGGAAGCTACAGGAAGCCCATCTGACTAGTCTTCAGAGAGATGGTTCATTTCGACTTCGTGGGCTCTTAGCAGGTCAGAAAGTGATTACATTGTTGGACACAGGTGCTACACACAATTTTATTGATGCACGTTTAGTTGAGAGGCGTGGCATCCAGACGGAGGCTTTCGAGGGTATTCGAGTCAAGGTGGCTGACGGATATACTCTCAGGTGCGACAGAAAGATTACTGATCTTCCGATGAGATTGAACAACTATGAATTCAAAACTGAATTCTATGTTGTTAATATGGGGGATACAGATGTTGTATTAGGGATGGCATGGTTGCATGATTTGGGTGAGTTCATGCTCAACCTACGGGATATGGAAATGAAATTCAAGGTTGACGGAAGACCACATGTCATCAAGGCGATTCGGGACAGTAATCTGAGGATGGTTTCATTCAGACGGATGGAGAGGCTCATTCGTCATGATATGGTTGACTGGGCGGCTGAGTGCATGTTGATGCCGGCCCAGCAGGAGCCGCAGAAGGGGGAGTACCACCCTGACATACAGATGTTGAGGACTAAACACTCCAAAGTGTTTAGTGATATCCCACCTGGTAGACCTCCAGACAGGGGTACGGAGCACATTATTGAGTTAGAGGAGGGCGCAAAGCCCGTTATGATCACTCCTTACCAACATCCGAAACGACTCAAAGATGAGATAGAAAAGACCATTAATGAGTTGCTAGCTATGGGCCATATCAGACCTAGCAAGTCTCCTTTCGCTTCATCGGTTGTATTGGTGAAGAAGAAGGACGGATCACTTCGGATGTGTATCGATTACAGGCAGCTCAACAAAAGAACAATCAAGAATAGGTACCCTATTCCACGTATTGATGAGCTGATAGATGAGTTGCACGGAGCAGTCTTCTTTACGAAGATTGATTTGAGATCAGGGTACCATCAGATTCAGATGAGGGAGCAGGATATTGAGAAAACCGCTTTCCGGTGTCATTACTTGGTCCGCAGTTCTTGGTTATGCCGCCGGGTTAACCAATGCACTACCACCTTCCGGGCAACTATGAGCGGGGTTTCGATTAACAGTTGAGGAGATTTGTGTTAGTCTTCTTCGGCGACATTTTGGTTTATAGCCGGTCATGGGATGACATCGCTCATTTGGACCACGATCTTGGGTATCTTAATTAGATGAGTCTTTCTATGCTAAAGGAATCAAATTCTTGAGCTTAATGGAGGAATTGTTATATCACGAGGGCACATCATCGATTGAGGAGTGAAGTATGGACCACAGAAAGGTCAAACTATTGTTGGTAGCGGTGCGAGAACATACACTTAACTTAGGGTTTCATTGGGTTGTGTGCATTCTGAGGAGATTTGTTAGCGGGTTCTCACGTCACGCCGCACCCTTTACTGACTTGACGAAGAAAGGGGCTTTCCTTTGGTCACCACAGGCGCAGGAGTGCTTTGACAAGTTCAAGGTGATCATGACATCATGTCCGGTGCTAGCATTGCCTGACTTTACGAAGTCATTCGATTTATTCTGTGATGCTTCAGGAGAGGGCATTGGTGCCGTTCTGATGCAGGAGCGTCATCCGATTGCATTTGAGAGCAGGAAACTCAGGGGTCCTGAGAGATTTTACAGTGTTTATGACAAGGAGATGTTAGCCATTATGCATGCATTGGCTAAGTTCAGGCAGTACCTGGTAGGCAGCAAATTCAGTGTTCGCACAGATCATAACAGCCTGAAACATTTCCTAGGACAGCGAGACTTGAATGAGAGGCAGCAAAAATGGGTCAGTGAACTGCAGTCATATGACTTCGATATCACTTTCATTAAGGGAAAGCAGAATGTTGTAGCTGACGCCTTGTCTCGCAGACCCCAGTTGAATGCCTTAGCACAGATCACAGAGGATTGGAGGCATCGGATTATTGCTGAGTATGCTAAGAACCCATGGGCTTCTAGCATCGTTGACAGGACAGAGCAGGACGACAGGTACACTATTGTAGATGACTTGATCATTTACAAGGGGCGGATTCTTTTGGTTCCTGACTCTGAGGTACGGACTACAGTTTTGAGAGCCTTTCACGACCTTCCTATGGCGGGCCATCCTGGATACTATAAGACTTACAAAATGGTTCGGGAACGGTTTACTTGGAAAGGGATGAAAACTGATGTATTGCAGTATGTCCGTGAGTGTTCTGTGTGCCAACAGAACAAGCAGGAGCACACTTATCCTGCTGGATTGCTCCAGCCACTTCTGATACCTGATAGGAAGTGGGAGTGTTTATCGATGGACTTTATCACGGGTTTGCCGAAAGCCCAGGGTAAAGATTGCATCTACGTAGTGGTGGATCGGTTGACTAAATATGCACACTTTTTCCCGATTACTACTACTTTCACAGCATCGCAGACTGCAGAGTTGTTTTTCAGAGAGGTATTCCGGCTGCATGGATTGCCTCGGACGATAGTCAGCGATAGAGACAATCGGTTCATGAGCAACTTTTGGCAGGAGTTGTTCAGGCTGTGCGGAACCGAACTGACACCGAGTACCAGCTACCATCCACAGACAGATGGACAGACAGAGATTGTCAATAAGTGGGTGGAAGGTTATTTGCGCAATTATATAGCTGGTCAGCAGAGAGCTTGGGTGAGATGGATCTACTTGTGCGAGTATTGTTATAACTCGACTCACCATATGACGATACAGATGACCCCGTTTATGGCTTTGTACGGGTATGAGGCGCCCAACCTTCTGGATTTGATATTGAGCGATAGCAGAGTGCCGAGTGCAGGGGATATGATGCAAAGTCAGCAGGACATATTGAGGTCTCTCCGAGACAATATCCAGAGGGCACAGAATCAGCATAAGCAGTATGCTGATCAGAAGAGGGTTGAGCGTACTTTTGAGGTGGGTGATATGGTGTACCTCATGTTGCAGCCGTATCGTCAGTCTACTCTGCGGAAGAGTGGGGCAGAGAAACTAAAACCTCGTTACTATGGTCCATTTCGTGTTGTCAGACGAGTGGGCGAGGTTGCTTATGAGTTGGACTTGCCAGCTGATAGCAAGGTCCATAATGTATTTCACGTTTCTCGCCTGAAAAAGGCATTGGGTCAGCATGTTATACCTTCTCCAGTTTTTCCACCCCTTGATGAAGGAAATTGATACTAATACACGAGACTATCCGCCGGATGAGAGAGAGAGAGACACCCTCTGGTGTGATCGAGGAATATCACGGTCAAGGTGGAATTTGCGGTTGAGATGCTACATGGGAGTGGAGGAAGTCTTGCGGCATCGAGTTGAATTGCGGACAAGCAATTTAGGGGAGAACTGTCATGTCCCCATCCTGGTCGTATGGTGGTAGCGGTTAGCCCTATCATTCACGATCGTAAGGGTGACGAGAGTGTTGAGGATCATCTAAGAGGCGTGCTGGAGTGTTTGGTAGCTCCGGTTTGCGGTTGGCTATTGATTGGGCCTTCGCAGAATCTTCCAGAGTGCATTTTTAGGAACTTTCTATTTTTAGAAAGTTAGGTCAGGCGGAAGCTGCTATTTCGGGCAGGGCACCTGGTGCAATTATTCAGCTCAGATTCGACCCAGTTCAGCAGTTGGTTGATTTGACGGAGAAATAAGGAGTAATTAATGAGTTATTAAATATTTAATAATTTGACTTTATATTAAAGTCACTTTATTGAACTATTTAATTATTTAATTATTTGGCTCAATTATAAAGTATTTATTATACTTTATAATAAATTATTAAAAGGTGACTTAATGAGTATTTTATATTCATTAAAAAGATGGACGCCAATTATTAAATGAATCTCCTAAGTCAAAAGTGCGAAATTAAATCATTTATTTAAATGATCAATTAAAAGGAGATTGGGTCGAATTTCTTCAAGAGGTATATATTTCCTCTCAAGGCAAAATCGAACTATCATGTTTTATTATTCAATTTTGTCTTCTTGCATCTGAGCTTTGGAGTTTGCAAACCCTAGGGTTTCTGGCAGACGATCATTTCTGGAGAACGAAAACTCTTCAGAGAGTAGGCAGACTGAGGCTGTGAAATACCAGCTGAAGCTTGCACTGGGTGATTTCACACAGAGATCACAGATTGTGCTTATTCATCCATCTAGACAGAGGTTTTCAGAGATAATCATCAGCAGACAAAGGCGACTTGAGCAAAGATCAGTAATCAGTGTTCTGGCACAAATCCCAAGGAGGTCGTACTTTTTCCTTATTGCTGCAGCAGGCCGTACTTCTGTACCTTTCAGGCCGTACTTATCTATCTCCTGAGGAAACGCCTTCATCATCTGTTTTCTGGTGATTTCACATTTGGGCGCTTGGTTTACTGGAATATTTGCATTGAGACTCGAGCTGGAAGATCCTTATTAATTTCTGGCCGTACCATTATCAGCTACAGCAGCCGCCATCCAGGTTTTCAATAAAAACTATTGTATTTAATTCTTGTTCAGTTTTTATGTATTGCAAAGCTCAGGAGAATTGAAATAAATGAAACGCCTTGCATTCTGAGCATTTCCCACATGTTTCTAGGCATATTTGAATTTTTATGAATTTATTTAGCATTTCTAGAAAAATCGCAATTTACCATTTTGCCTGAAAAAACCTCAAAAACACAAAAAATCGAAAATTTGCAAAAACATTACAAAAACAGTTAGGGTTTCAATTTGAGAACCACCAGGGTTCCGACAATCTCTATCTCTATATTCCCCTCTAAATCTCTCCCCCTCTCCCTCTCCCTCTCTATATATTGAACTATCTCTCCCTCCCTCCCTCTTCTTCTCTCTTCCCCCCCTCTCCACCTATCTCTCTCCGTCTCTCCCCTCTTCTCTTTTTCCCTCCTTTACCTATCTCCCTCTCTCCCCCCGCTTCTCTTTGTCTCCCTTTACCTATTTCCCTCCTCTTCTCTCTCCCTCTACCTATCTCTCTCCCTTTCTCTCCCTCTCTCTCTCTATCTCTCCCCATCTCTTCTTTCCTCATTCCCTCCCTATCCCCCTATGTATCTCTCTATCTCTACCTCTCCCTTTCTCTTACCATATATCTCTATCTCCTATGTATCTATAATGTCCCTATTTTCGGGTCCTCTTGCTTTGCAATTGGAGGTGACTTTCTGGGTTTGTGTTAGCCTATTCAGAGGGATAATTTGATGTTACCAGTGAGCTCAGATGGTTTAGAGGAATTATATAATGCTTTCAGATGTTATTTCCGACTGTTGGTTTGGGCTCCAAGATTCTTGGAGGGAGTGTCTATTTTTAGTAAGTCACCCAACTAGGTCTATTTATCATCATTCATCATCGGGAGAACTCATGCAAATATATTGTAATCTTTGTGATTTTTGAATAATATATTGGGTGGCTTCTAGAGTGGGGTTTTTCTTCCGAAAGGATTTTTCCCACGTAAATCACTTTGTTGTGGTATGCATGATATTTATGTTTATTTTTGTTTAAGTTTCTGTAACTATTGAAAATATCTACAAAGTTTTGCATTATCCTCCTCTCAAGATTAGTGTAGGAAGTTGTTTTGCTACCTTAGTTTCCTTATAGTTGGAACTGAGATGAAAATCTTTAAATGTTGGGATGTTGAAAAGTGACTTCTAGTGCTTGGAAATGTTTTAAAATAAAATAAATCACTTTTTGTAGTTAAAAAGTTTAATAAATTAATAAAGTGATTTTAAAAAAGAGTTCCTAGAAAGTTCCCTAAAAAGCTTATAAAAGGGGAATTGAGAGCTCTTTTGGTATATGGAAATTTATTATCTCTTGTCTGAAATCCCCTGCGGTTTTGGAGATTGGACTTGGTTCAGCTCAGCTAGCCTTCCTGAGGATGAAAACCCTCTTGGAGAAGATTGACTGCAGTGGTGAAAGATCTACCTAGGCTAATGTTTGTTGGAGATATTGATCAAGTATTTCACAATGCATTCAAAGATTTGGTTTTCTAATTCATGAGTCTCTTTAAAAGACAAATTTGTAGGAGATTGGAAATATTATAAAATATCTTGTTTGGAAATCTTGCCTGGAAGAGTTTGATGGTTTTGGCGATTTTATGTTACCTAGGACACTTTCTCTAGGTATTTGGAGCTGTGGTTGGTTTGTGGGAAATGAAATGTATTATTCCTTGGACATGAGAATGAAATCTGAGCAAAAATAAGGAGCAATATTTATATATTGCAGTTGCTGTTATATATTTCTGGGTGTGGTTTTGTTGCTGGGTTAGTTTTCTTACTTGCTGGTCGTGATTTTCCATCAGCAGTTCAAAGGTTTAGAAGACTCTTATTGCATCTGTTGGAAGAGAAATCTGTAACCTTCCAATCAATACTCCTATGTGGTTGCATCCTTTAGGGAATGTGAATTCTTCCTGAGTTGAGTGATTTACCAGTGATAATATTAACTATTAAGCATTCATCAGCTGTGCACTAGGACTGAGAATCATATTTCAGACTTGGTATCCCAGTTTGTTGGTCATGGCAACACTTTCCATGGCGTATGGGGTTGAATAGAAGATAAGGCTGCCTATGCTTGGACGTGGGAATAATTATGAGTGCTGCAATATAACTTCAAAATTAATACAGGAAATGTATGATGCTGCTATGCAAATCTGAGCCATGCAATCTACAGTTGTAGACTGTTACAAATGATGAAAGGTCAGAAATTACTCCTATGTGCATATAATATTATAATCTTGTAATAGTAATTACAATTAAGGAAATAAGCTGCCATTTCAGTCTTTATGCTTTGTGAAAGATTATTGAATTCTTTTGGTTCAAATTAATGTATGTCTTCTTATGTCCAAACAATGCAATCTGCTTAAACACATATTAAACCAACATTAATATACTTACAAACCTGAAACTATACAATTGTGACAACAAACATACTATTCGAAGGGAAAAATTTAGAGGTAGATTTGGGTGGGACATTACAGTATCTCTATCTCTGCCTCTATCTCCCTTAATTTCTTTCTCCCTCTCTATCTCTCCCTCTCTCCATCTCTATTTGTCTATTTCTACTTCTCTATGTTTGCATGTCTCTCTATCTGCTTCTCTCTCCCTCTCCCCCTTTATCTCTCTTTATATCTCTATCTCTCTATCACTCTATTCACCATCGACATCTCTCTCTATCTCTCCCTCTCCCTCTCCCTCTATATCTCTCTATCTCTTCCTCTTTATCTCTCCCTCTCTCTTTCCTTCTTTATCTCTCCCTCTCCCTATCTCTCTATCCACTATCTCTCTATATCCTCTTCTCCCTCTCTCTATCCATCCATCTCTCTCTCTTCCTGTCTTCCTTATCCTCATCTATCTCTCTATATTTCTTCTTCCATCTCTTCTATCTCACTACTATCTCTATCTTTATCTTCTATCTTTCCTCTCATTCTCTCCCTCTCTTCCCCCCCCCTCCCTCTCTCTCTCCTTATATATATGTTTCCCTCCATCCTCTATATCCCATCTCCATCTCCATTACCCCTCTCTCTCTCTCTCTCTTCCCCCCTCTATCTCTCCCTTTTTCTATCCCTCTCTCTGCCTCTCTCCCTATTGTAAACATAACATGAGCCTATTGGTAATGGAGCCTAATTATCTTCCTAATTCAAAGGTTTTGTTTTAGTCATGTTTTGATCCCTAATTATCTTCTTAATTGACCTTCCACACCTCTTCAACATACCCATTGCACACCAAGGTGTGATTGCTAGTTACTATAGTTATAGGGTGTAGAAAATATGAAATGTGCTAGTAAATTTTTTTCTTGAATTACACAACACAACTAGCACTACGCCAAATGGATTAGTGTTAGCTTCTAAAAGGAATAAACTGAAATTGCACTCAACGCCAAGAATGTACACACAAGATCCTTTGAAAGGCGAAGTGCTAACATATGGCGGAGGAACTAAGCTACTAATTGAAAATTGAATTACAATTAAATGCTGATAGGCGGTGAACCAGCCATGAGAATTTCCACGCTACCACTTGAATAGTGGGGGGAAAACATTACAATACAAAACTAATTCATCCGCTGTGGTGGGCATCCACTTATGAGCGGTCGCCACTTTTCGGTGGGTGACTAAAGGGAGATTAATTGTTCTTTCTCCACACTAGCGGTAAACCATCCAGGGGTTACAAATGTATGAAATTTAAAACTAAAATATGCAGCAATCTAAATGACTGAAACAGTACTACTGTTTACAGTCTTACAATGAAAAACAACTGCAATCTTCAAGTGTTATTACAATTTTTACAAAGCACAATGAAAGGATGATTTCCCCACTTGATAATCTCTCAATTATTGAAGCTTGAAACCAAAATCAGAAATTGAAGCAAACTGATATAAAAAATCTGCAATCTGGAAATGATTACCAGCAACACTGAAACACCAAAAAATGAACAAAACTCTTACCACACTCTGCAAACTTCTACCAAACTGAAAGCTCATCAATTCATTGACTAGGCGATCATGAAACAAGCACTTTCCAAGCTCCAAATTCAACAAAACATCCAACACGAATTCCAAGGCATTAGAGGTATGGTACGGCCCTATGAGAGGGTCAACCTCACTTATAAAATCATTCACTTCACTATAAAATCTGTCCTTGCACAAAAAGAGACGCCTCAAGCATATAATTTGATAGGATCAATACCCATATGCAAATAAAATTTACCTTTGGAGCTGTATACAAATTCGCCTTGCAGCCATGACTGAACCAACAAACAGAAAACCACATAAATGCTCACAACTTCATCAATATACCTCCAAACGTGATAAAACGAAGTGCAAAGGCTCTTTGGAGGATAGGCGCCCAAGTTGCAATGTTGAAACAGCTTCAAACCACCTTCAATTATTTGGCACGAACTCCAATGCCCAACAAGAATGGTACGACCTGCTGGAGGTGCAATTTTGCAATATAAAAATAATGACTTTGAATTAACTTCTAATCTCTTGTGGAAACGGACGCCTTGTGCCAAGAATCACTTTGCCAAAATACCCAAAACAATATTTTATTTATTCAAAAAGCTGCTCATAAAAAACTACTTCAGCTGTATGAACACCAGGAACATAAAAACTGAAAATATCACCAAAATTCTCCAACTTTGAAGCTCAATTTGCTAGTCTAGATGAGAAGCAATCTTAAAACCAACTAGGTGTTATCTTTCAAACACGAAATTGGACAAATGCTAGGAGGTAAGCATTCCTCGAAGCCAAATACATGAAGTCATTCCAACAACATAACATTAGCATAAACAAGGGATGATAAATGCTGGAGCAAACTCTCTCTTTTAAAGAACTTGAAGTGACTGTTGATTTTCCACCTCTTCTCTCCAAGGGACACCCAAAGAATTTGAATCATTTAATTTTTAAAAGATAAATAATTCCTCCTCAACTTTGGCGTCCAACTCCAAAACACATTTTAAACATAATAAAATATTAAATATTTCCTCATGAAGCGTCCTCCCTTCATGAACACCTTTTAAAATAACTTCAAGTTATCATATTAGGCCGGGGGGGGTGGGGGGAGTCAACTTAAAATTAAAACATTAATAACTTGAAATAACTCATTTCTCTCTTTTACACCTCAATAGCCAAATTCAACAATATTCAATTGCTCCAACTGAAATGGAAGAGCTGCCAATTGGACCACTGCGAAAAAACCTCCAAAGAAGGAAACCCTAATTTTACCTCCGACAAGCCTATGGATTTCCGGAAATAGGCTATCAATCACCAAAGAGCGTATGGCTAAAATGGGGACATTACAAAGTAGTCTAAGACTGGAATGAAATTCCTCTTGAAAATGCTTATTCCTATACTTACTATGAGAAAAACAAGTATTTTATATTTTTGAATGTGCACACCATGAATATATCCCTCTAATGTTCTAGTTGGTAGTGTATAAAGCAAGCTATACTTTGAGATCTAAATTTGACCAATTATATGATCTTTCATTTCTTTACGATACCTTATAATGGTAGAACTTTGAGTTTAACAATGGTGTGGTTTAGAATATTCTATTGTCACAATAATTTTTATTCAGCATTTTTTCATTGGCTGGATGCGAAGCTAGAAAGATCTTCATTATAATCCTCTTACATGCTGAAATTACCAATGCCTTCTGGTCCTACCAGCAATTCTACTCTTTTCTGATAAAAGAACTACATTGTCATGGTAAATATGGAAGTGATAAAAAAGTGCTATAAGTTTTGATGTTGTGGAATTTTGGCTAGTTTGCATTTACCTAGTGTGATTGTTTCAAGAATGCCAATCTTGAAGTAGGCCTAATAGTGGCCAAATTTAGCTTCTCTCTAATTTATTGAATGCAAAATATGAAATCTTGGTAATTTCTCTATGCAATAATCAAATACCATTTTGAAGGACAATTTTTTTTTGTATTTTCTTGTTATTACTAAAGGGAAAATGGGCAATGAGACACTGCATGGAGGGTGCGAACATTTTTAATAGGATATATGTAGAGTAATTGTGAATACATTTTTCTTTAGCAAATTGTCTTTTTCTTGCTTATGCATGTTCTTAAGCTTGTTCTTGATCAAATGGAAGGATTTCACCATTGGTGAATTGTTTGTCAGAAAAGCAAAGAATTTGATAACCTTATTATAGAATTTGTCTTTTGAGGAAATAGTGCTAATGTATAATTATTTTGTAGGGTGTGATATGACGAGTAGTAAATTTTCTTATGAGGATAATTAATCATGTTAGTGGCTAAATAAATGAAATGAGATATCAATTTAATTGCAGATGCTGAAGCCAATTTTCTTAGGCTTTTTGGAAATGGTCATTCAGAAATTTTTCGCAATGGATGAGATTTTTAGCATTTTGGATTGTGAGTAAAATCCTAGTAGTAGGAAAAGTCTACTATTTTTCTTGTCTCAATCTTCTTGCAAAGGCTATACAAGGCTAGAAATGGTGCTTAGGACATTTCTTTTGGGCTAATTGGGTCCTTTGGTGATTTGATATTGTGTTCTTCTAAGGAATCAAGGTCAAGCCATGTCACTTTAGAACTCAAGGGCATACTCTGCTAGGCGAATGGATGGTAAGAGAAGTAGATGTGGATTCCCCAAGGAAAATATTACTCAAGAAATTTTCATTGCCCAAGATTTCATGGAATTAGGTGCTCATACAAAATGTGATATAATTGGTAGTGCAAAGGTATTTTTCCTCTTATGTTTAGAGAATTTCCATTGTTTGGCAATTTGTAGTTAACTATTTTCATTGGTGTGGCATCAAGATGATTTCTATTGGGAAAGCTAAGGGTGTAGGTGAAAGGATTGATGTTGGTTACTTTGGACCTTTGCACTCTTTAAAGAATGAAGCCCTAGTCATCCCATGCATTATAGCTCAAGGGCATGTTTGTGTAGGGAAGTGGATGGTGAATGAAGTAGATGGGGATATGCCATATGGAATATATTATTCAAGGAAGTTATTGCTGCCTAATCATTCACGGAACTATAAGCTACTTCTAGATGTTATCTAATTGGCAATGTAAGGGCATTAATGCTCTTAGGTTTGGAGAAATTGCATTGCTTGGAAATTTGCAATTAATTATCTTCGTTAGCATGGTACTTAGAATATCTGATGTGGGCAAGCTTAGGGTTGAAAGGATTACCTTTGGTGTCTTGGGACCTTTGCACTCTTCTAAGGAATCAAGGTCTAGAAATACTAGATATAAGGCTTGAGGGTGTGTCCTTGTAGGAAAACGGATGGTAAGGGAAATGTGGGAATGCCCAAACATAAAATCTTAATATTCTAGAAAGTTGTTGCTTCCCTATTTATTCATGAAAATTGAAATGCAAAGGAATTTATGCCTTTTTATTTTTATTAATTGTCTTGCTTGGCAATTTGTAGTTGATTATCTTTCTTTTTTTTTTATGGGAAAAAATAATTTTATTCAAGAAAATTCAAATACATACACTATAGTTGATTATCTTGTTTGGCATAATGCTTTGAAGATTTCTTTTGGGCTAGCTGGGGGTTTTGATATGAAACATCTTGTTTTGGTGTCTTGGAACCATTGCCCTCTTCTGAGGAATCAAGGTCTAGGAATCCCAAACATTAGAGCTCTAGAGTGTGGCCTTTTGTAGGAAAAATATATGGGAAAGCCCTTGTGAAAAATCTTACCCAAGAAATTTTTGGAGCTGCCTCAGACATTCATAGTATTAGGGGTTCCTCCCAACGATATGATATAATCAGCATTGCAAAGCATTTACTCTCTTAGGTTTAGGGAAATTGTGTTGGCAATTTGGATAGAATAATATGTAAGCAATCAGTCTTTTATGATGTTAACTGATGAAATTTGTCTTTTCAACTCGTAATTTTAAGGATCTATTGAAGTGACTAGAAGTGGAGTAAATTTAAGCATATAGTCCTTATTGGAATGACCAGGATTGGAGGATTTTAATATATATTTATATATATTCCTATTGTGGAGGGTTATATATGTGTGTGTGTGCTTTATTTATAGGGATGGGGCCCCATCCCTATAAATGAATCACACATACTATAGAGAGAGCAATATACCTATGCATAAACCCATATAAGTGTGATAGGCTTGGAGAAGAAAAATATAGAACTAAATAACCAACATAGAATACTAGAAAAAAATACCCTAGAATACCCAAACCTACATACTACTTTAGGAAATAGCTATAGGAACAACCAAAACACCATAACATGAACTATCATGGGCATACAACAATATTAACCTAAACATATCAAAGATCTGACAAACCCAATTTACTCTGATGCCTCCAATTATTGCTCACTAACGGTCAAAGGCTTTGTTAAGTATGCCATTACCAGACATTGACAAAATAGAGAGCATGTTAGGAGATGTTGTGGCAAACTCCTTAACGCTAGATAGAGGAATCTCTTTAAAAATTTCTTGCCTCTTAGATGATTGCATCAAATTGTCATTCTCGAATGTAGGTAAGGTGTAACCAATCACCACCTCTAGATGTCCTTTGTGGTGTGAAACCATTATACGTTTGATGATAGTCCTAATATCTTGGAACAAATCCATTATAATGCCAACATCCCTACTTAAAGCATTGAACTCCCTAATGTAAACAAAACCTTGCGTTGCATTAGGATGGACACACCGTGATCCTCTATTTCCATTTCATTAGCTACAATAAAAGAAAGGACTTCTTCTATACAATGTCACATCTCCACATTATCCATTGCAATGGATAACTTATGATGAAAATCTATTAAAATAGATGCCCAAGACCTTACTATCCTTGTATCTACAATGCCATTGGGGCCCAATATGACCTTAACAAGCTTTAAAGATTAAACATTAAGGCACTAAAATATTTTCATCAGCCTAAAATACAAGACACCATCTTTGCGATAAGGATCCCTTGAGCCACCTACAACTCAACTTGCCATGAATGCCAATCCCATACATGACGAGTGAAAACAAGCTAAATTTAGCTCTACTAAATAGCAAATTCTTGTACACTATATCGCGAATGGAAACCATAAAGAATACCCCTTAATTCCATTATTAATACTTAAAAGGATAGAGAGACAACATAACAAGAGCCTAGAAAGTTGGGTAGACCCAACTCTATGCATGCGAGGATTACAACTTGTCATCATTAATGATATCTAACATCTATCTTACAAGCAATTATGAGAAAAAATGGTGCAAAAATCATGTATATTATGAAGAATGTGGAGGGGATAAAACTTGATGGGCACAATCTTTATCAATGATGGTTGCTAACTCGTTGCAAGCATCCATATCAATGCTTTCAGTTGTGGATAGTACAAATTTATCTATATTCATACACTAGTAGGTAGGTCTGCCGCATTGTTCTACTCATGATAAATGTCTAAAAATGAATCAAATCAAACTTTCAAATCCATGCAAGAGCCTTCTCTAAATATGCAGATAACTACCAATTTGGATATGTTCTTTCTGCAATGATTTTATAATTGTATGTGAATCCCTCTCTAACTCAACATTGCAATATCATGCATCATAGGGCATATATAGATTGACAAGAAGAGCCTTCCATTTGGCAAGATTGCTTGTTTCCCCCCCTAAGAAAGCGAGATTCACTTGCCAAAAAATCCCCTAAACCATTCTTTATTAAGTAACCTGCACCTGCCACACCTAGATTACCATGACCTGCACCATCAAAATTTAGCTTCACACTCGTCACTGACACTTGCTAGCCTCAATTTTTACAGTTTTAACAAAATAATTATGTTCTCTTAACCCTTGAATGGGCTACTAGAAATGGAGGAAAAAGACATTTTCGAAGTTTGTTTTGGGAATTGGTGCATGTTAATGATATATAATTGGATGTTCTACAATTAAGTGAAATGCAAGGAAATATTTTTAGTTAAAATATAGAATGTCATGATGGTTCCTATTTGTAGAACAACTACAAAAAATACGGAATTTGCATCCACACAAAAGACATGAATATTGATTGTGGAGAATCCCACTTGGAGTAGAAAACTCTCTGATAAAAAATATGGAATTGTGTATTATCAGTTATGAAATACTTCATGACAAAGTTACTAAGATATTTATCTAGTTTGAAATAGTTAACACTGCAATCATCTTATTAGATAAGTTGCTAGAATTGTCTCCTCTTTCTTGATACTGTTGTCCATCCGATGTTAATTTTTTGTTCTTCGGTGTTGCATAAAATGCATTTTCTCTTAAAATAATAACAAAAATAAATAAATAAATAAATAAATAAAAACATTTAATAGAAATCATTTCAATGATGATGTTAAACTTTCATAAAGCTAATGCAAAGCCTTGGATTTCTAAATAGAGCACTGCAATCCTCTTATTAGATAAGTTGCTAGAGTTGTCTCCTCTTTCTTGATACTGTTGTCCATCCGATGTTAATTCTTTGTTCTTCGGTATTGCATAAAATGCATTTTCTCTTAAAATAATAACAAAAATAAATAAATAAATAAATAAAAACATTTAATAGAAATCATCTCAATGATGATGTTAAACTTTCATAAAGCTAATGCAAAGCCTTGGATTTCTAAATAGAGATGGTTTTTGGAAACACTCCATCAATTTCTAGTTTCCTTTATGTTTCAATTTCATTTGTTGATTATAAATTTGTTGCTTTGAGATACTCAATTATTTCTCTAAGATTGGTTCTATTCTTGAACTTGAAACTTATAGGAAAATAGTAATTTATGTGTGTCAAGAAACTATCAATAAAATATTTGCTGCTTGTAGAAGCCTTAAAAAAGAGTAGGCTTGCATTTCTTGTTTGTGCTTTGCAAAAGCCAACTTATCTTAACAAAACCGTTTATTGAAAAATACATTAGTAAATGTAGAACCATAGTGTCAGTTTGATCTGAAAATGTATCCATGTCACAATTGAAAGGTCAGTTTCACATCCACTATCAACCAAGAAGTAGTTAGAAGTATCTTCACAAAGGAGGACAAATTTCGTTAGTCTCAGGGCACAAGGAACTTGTGTACAAGTGAAATTCAGACTGAGGATGATTTGGAGCATTGTGGGGAAGAAGTGTGACACATGTGCAGGTTTCTAACCTAAGTGGCAAATTTGCTTCTTTCCAAAGGTGACAAATGTGTCAAATATCATGGAAAACACCTCTCCACCACAACAAACTTTGCAAATATTGTAGCAAAATCTTCAATTGCCTTGACAAACTCTCCAAGACCGTGGTGAATGTGTATTGGTCCCTTGGCAAAATTGGTGATTTTGTTCCAAGCCAAATAAATGGTTGGAATGTGAAGGATTTTGACATTTCATTTTGACTTCTATCATTATTTTTTGTTTTTGGTGGCCAAAGGGATGAGGTCTATATCAAGTAGTTTTGAATGTGAGCCAGAGGTTGGCACTCTTGTTTTCTCTTGGAGCAAAGTTCTTCACATTGTTGATATTGAGCGGGGATTTTGGAGTTGAATCTTTGCTTTGTAAGTTTTACATGCCTTATACATGTTTGGGGGGGGCCTTGGTCGACCATATTGTGACCTCACTACATTGTAATGTAACTAGTTGATAGTGGATATGAGGATATTTTGCCCCTCTTGCTAGAGTTTTTCTCTTGTTTAGGGTTTCACAAGGTTAAATTATAGTTTTCTAGTTGTTTTATATTTCTATGCTCTTGGTGATGATAAATGAATGAAATTACATGTATGTTAAATGGAACGAAGTAATTGAGAGGAGTTTGCGAGAAGCCACACAAAGAGTATATGTTCTTGACGAGATGTTTGGGAGTATCTCACTCAATTTATAGATCAAATTGGTACTAAAGCAGGTTAGAAACCTCTATAGTTTGACATATTTCAGTTAGTTGGTGGGTTACTAGGGTTATGCCCACTACATCGTCTAGTGGAAGTGAAGATTTGAGTGCTTTTGGAGCTTTTTACTCACAGAGCTCAAAGGAGGATGGACATGAAGGTGACAAAAGAATGGATGAGGCTAAGGAGAGATTTTGTAATTTGGAAGACGCTGTTGCTATGAATTCCTGTTACATGGGAAAGATGTACATTTTTGAGAATGTGTTGCTTGCCATTACATAAAAGTTTGATACAGAGAAGAGTCCTAAAGAGGATGAATTTTAAGAACTCCTAATGAGCATGGAGAAACTTGAACTAGTTGCAACCATCTTCCATTTAAATCCGAGGCAAAGATAGAAATCCAACCCTTTGATGGGGAAGCAAATGTTGAGAAGTTGGACTAATGTATCTCTCAAATGGAGGTCTAGGTCTGCTTACATAAATTGAACCCACTACAACAAATCTCCTTGACCATTTGAAGCTATCCATCCATGCCTTGACATGGTATGAAGCTCTTGCAATAAGAATTCAAGGACTTGCTGGAAAAGTAGTTTTACTCTCTATGCAATGAGGAGAGAGCATTCTGATGGCATTTCTTTTGCCAAAGGCAAGGGTAAAGTGTCTAAGACTATGTAAGTGAGCTTTGAAAGAAGGCAACACAACTTGGTAGGGATATAATGGACAAGGATGTACTCATGAAGTACATTTCAAGATTGTTTGGACATCTTAGGAGGGCTATTTTGATGGCCAAGTCCCAAAATCTTGATGAGGCCAGTGCACAAGCCCTCTCAATAGACATGGATAAGAAAAAATCTAGCTCCTTCAAAAAAAAAATATGGTAAAAAGGATAAACAATAGGGTGGTGAATCAAATAAGGGTAAGAACAAATAGAGAGGTAAGACAAGTGGGAACGCTACCATGAAAAATAGTGAGAAAAGCAAGGAAAAGAGGTTTTGTAAGTATTGTGACTAGAAGGGTCATAATGAGGAAGCATGCTAGAAACTATTTCTAGAGTTGCATCCATTCAAGGACAAGAATGTTTCATGTAGCGAGAAGATGGAGATAGAATATACTTTTGTAATGTCCCTTTTCTAGTCCATTCCAATATCCTTGGAAACCCCTAACTTCCTTGGTGAGCACTAGCGTTGTCGGGAAGGTATTTTGACAGTGGTAGGGAGTTCCTAGAGCCAAGATGAGTACAATGGTTCTAAACGTGTGCAAATCCGATATTTTGGGAGCACTTGACACTTCTTGGAGAAGTTTCTCATCTCAGGAGAACGTCGACTTGCACATAGATTGATCTCCTATGCACTTTGATGGTGGGTTAAAATTCATATTTTGGGCGATAGCCTATTTTATTATTTTCCGTAACTTTGGTGGTTGTGCAAAAAATAAAAAAATATTAATTAATTAAATTAAGTTGTTAAGCTTAGGCAACTTTATTTAATTAATTATTTTAGAAAGCGACTTTTTGGGGTTTAAAATATAAAGTTAAATTAATAAAGTCACTTGGTGGGAAATTGAAGATTATTTTTTTATTTTTTTTGGGGAAAAGTGTATAAAGGGAGAAAATGGAAATGGAAAAGGCATTCTTGGCATTTTATTTTAAAAACCCAATTTGGAGAGATTGAACTTGGTTCATTTTGCAACATAAAGACAAAAACTCTGGCAATCAATTTCATGGACGAAAATCCGCCTAGTTGATTCTTGGTGAATTCACACAAGATTCGCAGGTGATTTAAATGAGTTGAAGTTTGTTTTTGATTTGATAAATGTGTTGTAGATAAAGAGTTCAAATTTCATTTGCCTGCAAATATTGATTGATTTATTTTGGAGGAGAGATTTGGTGATTGCTTGGCAAGCTATTAGCTTCATAATTTCCAGCCACTACTTTGAGGAATGCCCTTGCTGTACCATGTGGAATTGCTAGTTTGTACATACAATGAAGTTGCAGCCATGAAGATTGGATGTGGATTGGTATTAAGGGCCACAACACTTGTTATGAGGGTGTGGGGTTGTTTTTATAGTTATTGCTGGCTTTTAGAGGAGTCCTGAAGTCTTTAGAAATCTAAAACCCTGCCGTCAGCTTTTTCTAGTGTTTGAAATTTTAGATGAAAGTCATTGCTACAGCCTTGTTTGTGTTTTAAGCATTAAAAAGGGATATTGCAGCCCTTTGGAAAAGTATATCTGGAGAGTCCTAAAGAAAACAAAACTCATAAATTCTCAGCTGCCATCAATTTCCAATTGGGATTTAAGCTTAAAAAAATGCAGCATTGGAAGTATTGTTGAAGAGATGTGGAGTTGTTTGTCAAGACAGTGACCAATTTGGGAAGAATTCAAAGGGATCACAAAGACCCTTTTGGCAGTGTAGAGTAAAAGGTAAAGTTGGGGGACTCCTTATGCTAGTGGGACACTCCCACCCTATGGTATCAACATATTTGGTATATTAAATCTTAAAAAGAAAAGATATCACAGCTTTTAAAACATTGAACAAGGGTTAAAGAATATTGTCAACTTTTAGGGAGTGATGTGAAGGACCAAAACTAGTGTTAAGTGGAGACAGGTCAGCACCATCAACTTTACTAACAGCAGAATTATATTAAACAAAAAAGGTTATTGCTTGCCCATGATACAACGCTGTTTTTTCTTGACCTGCACTGAACAGTTTCAGTTACAAATTAAATGCAGCATTTGTGAGCAGTTCGGAAGCCCTACTATCATGGCAATGAGATGGGTGACCTGTAGAAGGCTGTAGCAGCATTATGAAGGTCAAACATGTTTCAAACTAATCTATGTATTAAGAAATCTCCTTCATTCTTTGATATAATGAATTAAGTATTGTCAAATATGTGATGTTCCCATTTTAATGCGCCCAAAAAGAAGAATTAGATTAATTAATTAAATAAAGTAAAAGACTTTTTAATTATTTAATTAATTAATTATGACTTAATAAAGTCATTAATGAATGGTAGATTCTTTAATAAGTCTTTAAACATAATTCAGTTTATAGAACTGAAAGTTGGCGTAATATATGGATGTTCGGGCAGTCTGCATAATCATCACGGAAGACTGAAAGAGTTTTGAACTTTGATAATGGAATCACTGGGAATGAAACCTCTCAGGGATTAAGGAGCTTGGTTGGATGGAAACCCAACTTTGGCCTTTGGATTATCTATATCTGTTATATGATTCAAAGGGGAAACATATTTTCATATTGAAAAGGCCTCAGACAGTTAATCAATATTATCGCCAGTTCTATTAATTACTGGCTGCAGTTCCAAGAGAAAGTATTGCTGCTAAAATTATAGTGCCTTCTTCCTTCTATGTAAATATATATGACGCTATCTTTCATACCCTCAACTATACCCAGACTGGTGCAGATTGCACTGTGCAAAATATTCTTGCGGTTTTTGTATTTATCCGGCCATGCACTAACGCAAGGTTGAAATCTATATATATCTTCCACAAGAGACTTTGTATTTTGGAATATCACATGGTTTAAAGGTTTCGTGATTGTTGAAGGAATGTTATCAAGTCTTAGTGAATTCTACCATCGCCGCCCCATTATTTTGTTGTTTGATATTTGACAGAGGTCTTAACACGATATAAGGAGGTAGCGATATTCAAGCATACATGATATAAGGAGTGGTAGCATTATACAAGCATACCAGGAACAATCTCTTTCATAAAGACAAATGAGAATGTGCATACATGTGTTCTTTGTTGGACCTGTTACTATTGTCGGGTGCTGAGGAGTCACATATGCACGAGATAGTAGTCTGCAAGTATATTCTTGAATGGATGAAGATTTATAGGGTATGTCCAACGCCAAGTACTTTTCTAGAATATCATTCGTGAATGTTGTTGACGTCTAACTGCATAGTGCCGCCACTTCATACACAACCGTAAATGGGAATGGTCGAAGCATAATCAAGAAGTGAAGTTGAGCTGGTATAAGGGAGCCAATGTTGAATGAGGTTTGTGATATTCAATGATTAGCATCATTCATATGTGTCTCTATTGCCAATGTTCGATGAGTTTGTGATATTTAGTGGTAAGCATCATTCATATGCGTATAAGTCATTCATTACCGTCTTTATTCATCATGTCGGATCCGAATTCTTAGTTGCTGTAAATACACGGGTATGTTTATGCTATCTTAAGATTTATACGTTGGCCATGTATGTCATTGCTTTTACAAGATGAAACGATATGTAGAAACCTATAGCATTTCCTGCATAGCATGAGATATTTGTAACACTCCCTGCATATGAAATCTATATCATTTCTTGCAATTTTTGCACTGTAAAGCTCTGTGCTATTACTCTATCATTGTACCGAATTCAAGCATTGTCATTGCTCAATAATTGGAAGCAAGTTTCCAAATTATATCGCACCAATTCGTAAACCGAAACCATAAAACCAGTGAGTAACCATTGGAACAACTAGGAAGTTGAAGTTGATGTTATATTTCCGAGTAGAGGATATTATAGTGGTATTAGAGCCATCATCCTGCTAGCCTTGGGTATAAATTAGTTTGCTTTAGTTACAGATTGCATCAAATGGCTAGACGGTTGTTTTCTACTTTCCTTCGTGTCTCGCCAACAAAGGAAAAGGAGCCTAGTGCGGAGAAGCTCTTAAAAGACCTTACTCTATCACAACAAAAGATGAATCGTGAATTGTAGTAGACACATTAAAAGTTTATTCAGGATTTGCAGCGTCATGCAAGTTCACTATCAAGAGAATCTCAACACTCTAACGACTCATCTACACCTACAAATAAAGGAATTCAAGATTTATTTGTACAAGGAGAGTATAGGGAAATTTGCAAAAATCTTCATGAAGAGTTTGAGAAACATGCTAATGTGGTATATGAGGACAAAAGGAAAGGATTTGGTGATGATTCTAATGTGACATCAACTTCCTTACAAGAAGGATCAAAGGAGGCTTGAGGCTTCTACAAAATAGGTTGTAGATTGTAATTCATCCACAAGTGAGATGGTTGATTCTGTTGTTGACAAGCTTCCTACACATGGAGACAAATAAAAAAATGGCAATCAAGGTAACTTTGATGATCAGGAACAAAGGCCATTGGTATTGGAAGATTTGGAAGATCACTTAATGGTGAAGGAAGAAAAGATTGTGAAAGTGTTATCAAGGATGGATAGTACGCATAAACACATTGAAGGCCTTATGTGGACAGCCCAAATTGAGGAGAGAAAAAAAGGATTGGTAATAGGGATTACTCACACACACTTGCATTCTATCAAAGAAGCATTGGAATTGATGAAAGATGATTATTTTCTATTACTCAAAGATAGAGACATGGTTGTCAAGTTGGTGAGAAACAAAGATAGGGAGATTGCTGATCTTTGTCTTCAATTGAGTGAGGCTCATTATTCAATGCACAAAATAGAAAATTAGTTTTGTGTTGCAGTCACCTCTAAAGAGCAAAAAGACAATGCAAGTGGTATGGAACTTGGCCAAATTGATGAAAGGGACAAAAAATTACCTTGCAGCCTCGGGACAGCTATAGAGTCATGTGAAATTCAGACTTTTGAACCAGTAGTTGATGAAGAGCGATCCTCATGGGTGGGTGAATTTGAAAGCACTACAAAGATATTTTCTAAAGGATTTGATTTACAATGTTTGGACAACAGCTTCCTATCTCCATGTCAGTATGAGATGACAAGTGTAAAATGCACACAAGTTGATTGTGATAGCATCCAAAATGAAGATCTTTTCCAAACATTGCCACCTCTTATCACATGGGAAGGATCTAGCAATGAAGAAGTGTTTGAGGATTCCAAAGATAGCATAGAGAAGGAAGAAATAAGGCAGTTCGAAAGAATGAATGAAGAGTGGATACAAAGAGCCATGGAGGATAAGTTGGTGGCTACCCATGCAAAACAACGCCTACAACAAATCAAAGAACAAGTCATACACTTGAACTTCGCAAGACAACAATAGAAAGCTTACCTTAGGTTCCTCTTTTTGCAAAAGGAAGAATGTGTAGAGGTTGAGCATGACATGGACGAACCTATTATGACAGCCAAGCATAAAGAACAAGCAGATTTGTATGAACCGGAAAATTCATATTTGTCACATGATGGTAGTTATCGGGTAGATGAGGCCAATTCTGAATTAGATGAGAGTGAAGATCAAACTGTTGTTGAGGAACTTTATGAGTCTACTTGTGACTTAGCGCAACCACATCATAAAGATGACTGCTTATTGGAGACAGCTGTCCTAATGTTAGAACTTGAGACAAATGTCTTGGAGGCATTTGGCCATGATTGGCATACACATGAGAGCATTGAGCTTCAGTTATGTGAACCAAGGTGCGATGAGCTTGGATTTCTTGTGCATTCATTATTGATGGATGGCTGTCATGCATTGATGGGTATGAAGTTTTTCAGGATATCGAAGAGTTAATGATGATCCTATGGTGATATACATTTATCTTCCCACCTACAGTATGGGTCCTAGATTGATGTGGGATCTAGGAATTTGTTTGACGGATGAAGTACTTCACAGGTCATTGCGCCATGACAGGATTAGTAGAGTGTGGGATCCAAGGATTTGCTTGTTGGATGAAGTGTTGCACAGGTTGCTGCGTTAAGACAAGATGATTGTTATTAGAGTAGCGCAACATATTGGTAGAGTAGTGTTTTTGAGTTTGGTTTGGGATCCGAGTATTGACATGGTTGTTACGTTGCTACGCATGGATCTTGATGAGTTACTCCATATCTTATGGTTAGATGGCATGTATATCTGAATGGTGCAATGGTTGTTATGCGATTGCTTGAGGGAAAGAAATCTCTGGGAAGGGAGGACTGTGATGTTCCCATTTTAATGCGCCCAAAAAGAAGAATTTGATCAATTAATTAAATAAAGTAAAAGACTTTTTAATTATTTAATTAATTAATTATGACTTAATAAAGTCATTAATGAATGGTAGATTCTTTATTGTCTTTAAACATAATAATTCAGTTTATAGAGCTGAAAGTTGGTATAATATATGGATGTTCGGGCAGTCTGCATAATCATCATAGAAGATTGAAAGAGTTTTGAACTTTGATAATGGAATCATTGGGAATGAAACCTCCCAGGGATTAAGGAGCTTGGTTGGACGGAAACCCAACTTTGGCCTTTGGATTATCTATATCTGTTATATGATTAAGAGGGGAAACATATTTTCATATTGAAAAGGCCTCAGATAGTTAATCAATATTATCACCGGTTCTATTAATTACTAGCTACAGTTCCAAGAGTGTCATATCCTCGAAATGACATACCCCTGAAATGACAAAATAATACCAAAATATAAATACAAGTAATCTCAATTTAACTATTAACATTATAATTATCCGACGATAATATTATAATTATAAATATTATTATTAATATAGACATAAATGATAGTATTATAATTATAATAGTAAACTGATATCATTATAGATATCATTATTGTTAGGACATATGTATATATATAATTAACAATATTATAAATATTAAAATATAAATATTGACAATTCAAATAATAATAAAAATATTAAAACATATATATAAAATTAATATAATAAAATAATAATAATAAATATATTTTTCTTATTTTTAATAAGAAAAATATAGTATAAAACAATATTAACAGATTAGTTTATCTTCATGCCCCTCTTATTCTGGCCGACCATTACAAAGGTGGTGAAGTCAGCGATTGATATTAAAGGAAATGATCCTATGAATAAGACAAAAAAATGCTGACTTGGAAAAAAGACAAAGTCCCAAATTAAGGTTCAGAATTCACCAAAGGGCAGTGATTCATTATAAAGTAAAACCCAGCAATTATCCTATGACATTAAATAACAATATGCAACAATCAGGACTTTAGAAGGGCAGCGATTAATTAAAGCAGGAGCAATGAATTAATCAAGGCAAGAGCAGCGATCCCTTTGAAGTTAAAATATATTTAATTAAATTAAATTAAAAGATTTAGGCCAGTGGTCAAGGGAATGGGTGTGACTCTTTACACAGAAAAGTTGGGGAAGAGGTGTGACTCCTCCTAGAAAAAGATATTAAAGAAGAGTCATTCTTATCAATTGAAGGGAGGATAAGGGAAAGAGACAGGGAATGTCGTAGATACACATTAAAGAAATGTATGAGTGAGTGATGAGGAATACAAGAAATAACGTATATACTTCAGCAAGTAAGGAGAAGAAGTAGACGTTGTGAAAGAAATAAAAATATATCAGATCTGCATATTAAAATAAGAGTTAATGCAGATACAGATCAGCAAGTAAGGAGAAGAAGTAGACGTTGTGAGATAATGCAAATATAATATGAATAAAAGACAGGGATTAGTGAATAATGTGCAAAAATTGTTAAAGAGAATAAAATTGTGATTAAGGAGAAATAGAGCAGCTCTTGGGATGTAATGTCCTCTCTTTGAGCATGACTTCTTTCTCGATTTCATCAAGTAGCCTATTCGGAGACCCGTAGGCTTTCCGGTGGTGAAATTAGGGTTTCTTGGCTGGTGGTTTCTTGTGCTCACGGATTGGCGTTTGAATTACGGATTCCTTCTGGGTTTTTCGTGAGCTTTTCGGTGATGTGTTCGTTTTGGCATTCTGAGCACTTTCACGAATTTACTATTTTTAGTAAATTCTATTTCTGGCAGTGGTCTTGTTGGTCTCGGCTCGATTAACCTTCTACTTCAGTTGTTCAGTTGGTTTTGCTCAAATTTCGGCTTCGGGGCTCGTTTGGAGAGATAAGTTGAATTAATTTTAATAAAGGCATGTTTAATGTTATATTTTGCTGTTGACCCCCTTAGCCTAGTGTTGGAACTTAAGTTGTTTTTAAAAGGTGGCTTTTGAAGGGGTGGCGCCCCATGAAGATTATTTTATATTTTTCTAATGTCAAAAATCAATGTTGGAGAAAAGGACGCCCATCTAGGAGTTATTTGTAATTTTAAAAGATAAAATTGCTTAAGGCAAAAAGGACGCCACTTTTGGAGGGAAGAGGAGTTACTCAAATTTGAAATGCTGGGTTTCTAGAAGCTTCTGGACAATCATCTCAAGTCTTTAAAAGGAGGTCTTGGTCTTCAGTTTCATCATCCAACGTCTTGAGTAAAGTTATGCTGCCGAAATGGTGAGAGGATTGCTTCGAGGAATGAATGCCTCCTAGCTTGGCTTGACTTCGTGCTTGTGAGACAGCACCTAGTGGAGATATTTCTTGTGTTTGAGTGCATTTGTAGTGAGGTATGCTTGTAGAGAGTTAATTGCATTGGTAGTTCAGTTGTTTGCATTGTTTATGTCATTTTCAGAAGTTGCTGAGTTCATAGCTAAACTGCTGTTTTCATTTACAATTCAAAAATTACAAAAGATTGCATTCTGGGTGTTCTACATTTGCATTTGTCTAGCTAAGGCGCCACCATTTGCAAGGTTTCAGAATTTTTAAACAAGTGCTGATATTTATTGGAGAAAATCGCCCCTTCTCTTGGGCCGTACCATTGTACTTGCTGGGGATTTAAGCAGAAAATAAATAACTCAAATTTGGGTCTGTTTCATGTGTCTAGCTTGGGCGCCATCCTCTTAGTAGTCATTTGCATCCTTTCTCATGCTTATTGGTTGAGTGGTGAGTGTGTGGTGAGCATTTCATTGAGTTACTGTATTGCTGATAACAGTTTTCAGTCTTGGGTCTGTCATAACAGCGTGTTATAAAACTATCATTTGAGCTTGTTCTTGAGAGGAAAGGCATTGATAACATTGAGAATATCATATATATTGTTGCAGCTGCGGATGACACTCAAAATCTTGTGCTTAACATCTAAATTTCTGATATTGTAAGCTGAACAGTAGTACTGTCAGCATCTTGCACTTTCTTGTTCTTTTCAGTATTTGTAATTACCCACTGAATAAGTGGAAGAGGCTGGCTTGCCGCCTAGTTTCTTAATTTGCTTTGTAAATTCAAGTCTCCGCCATATGGTCGCCTCTTGTCCATCATGGACTGAGTAGCACATGCTTGGTGTTGAGCTACTTTCCAGTATTGCAATAGATAGGGACCCTCTGACCGAATGCTCGTCGTTCGCCGGCGCATCTCGTGGTTAGAGTTTCTTTCCAGCATTTACTTTTGAGACCCTCTGACCAATGCTCACACCTTGCCCATATCGGGATCCTGGTGTACATTCTGGTTAGAGTTACTTTCAGCATCGTTTTGGTTTTCTGACTAACCTTAACGGGTGCTTGACTCATTGTAAGTTGCCTTGAAAAATTTGAAAAATTATCCATATTTCATGGGATAATCAATCAGTTTGGAACTAAAGTTGTGTCTTTTGGAAAGGAGTTCTCTCTTGAAGAGATGCACCATTCCATTCGGTGATGAAGATATAAATTAAGTTTGTGGCATGTGGAGAATATGATGTGTGTAGGACAAATAGATAAACAACCTTGTATGAAGAGAAGTATATAGACAAGGCAGACTTGTGAGTAAGATATATATATGATCAAGGTAGACTTATGAGAAAGGTATATACATTTAAGGCAGATAGATAGATTACTAAGTAGAGGGATTCAAGGAATGTTTTCAGAATATAAGGAAGTCTAGCATATATATATATATATATATAGAACAGCAGATCCAAGTGCTCTTGGGAGCCATGATCATCATAGAAGAAATATGAAGGAAGGGAATGGAATAAGAAAGAAAAGGCATGGCCGGTTGGAAATAAAGAGGTTCTACAGAACAATAGCTTGGAGAAATAGGGATATCTGCAGAATTGAACAGCAATAAGGAGATAAATATTTTTACATAAGTGTTTGTACATTTGAATAATGGTGTTGATAAATACATTATGGATTTAAATAATAGTGTAATTAATAATAATTCATACATGATGCTATTCAGTTAATGTTATCTACCTTTTATTGATGGCACTGGGAAAAATGAATCATGCATGCTACTAATTATCTTATAACATTGCTGATTCGTTTGTCAATGTGTATATATATATATATATATATATATATATATTTATATGAAATATATTATATAATGCGATTATACAATAAAGATGCGTTCAACAATTATTGAGCCTTACAAGTAATTGTGATTATTTGATAGGAAAATGAATAGATTTATGAATGTTTTTATCCTATGACTGATCAGGAAAAGGAGAAAAAGAATATAGTCTGAGCCCCAAACCATCAGAAAAGGATATCTTGAGGAAATTAGGGTAATACCAAAAGGGGACATTACAAAGAGAAAGTATTGCTGCTAAAATTATAGTGTCGTCTTCCTTCTATGTAAATATATATGACGCTATCTTTCATACCATCGATTGTACCCAGACTGGTGAGGATTGCACTGTGCCAAATATTCTTGTAGTTTTAGTATTTATCCGGCTATGCACTAATGCAAGGTTGAAATCTATATATATCTTCCACAAGAGACTTTGTATTTTGGAATATCGCATGGTTTAAAGGTTTTGTGATTGCTAAAGGAATGTTATAGGGTCTTAGTGAATTCTGCCATCGCCACCCCATTATTTTGCTGTTTGATATTTGACAGAGGTCTTAACACGATATAAGGAGTGGTAGCGTTATACAAGCGTACCAGGAATAATCTCTTTCATAAAGACAAATAAGAATGTGCATACATGTGTTCTTTGCTGGACCTGCTACTATTGTCAGGTGTTGAGGAGTCACATATGCACGAGATGGTAGTCTACAAGTATATTCTTGAATGGATGAAGATTTATAGGGTATGTCCAACGCCAAAGTACTTCTCCAAAATGTCATTCATGAATGTTGTTGACATCTAACTGCATAGTGCCGCCACTTCATACACAGCCGTAAATGGGAATGGTCGAAGCATAATCAAGAAGTGGAGTCAGGCTGGTCTAAGGGAGCCAATGTTTGATGAGGTTTGTGTTATTCAGTGATTAGCATCATTCATATGTGTCTCTATTGCCAATGTTCGATGAGTTTGTGATATTCAGTGATAAGCATCATTCATATGTGTATAAGTCATTCATTATCGTCTCTATTCATTATGTCGGATCCGAATTCTTAGTTGTTGTAAAGACACGGGTATGTTTATGCTATCTTAAGGTTTATATGTTGGCCATGTATGTCATTGCTTTCACAAGATGAAATGATCTATAGAAATCTCCTGCATAGCATGAGATATTTGTAACACTCCCTGCATATGAAATCTATATCATTTCTTGCAATTTCTGCATTGTAAAGCTTTGTGTTGTTACTCTATCATTGTATTGGATTCAAGCATTGTCATTGCTCAATCATTGGAAGCAAGTTTCCAAATTATAAGGCACCAACTCGCAAACCGAAACCATAAAACCAGTGAGAAAATTGGAACAGCAAGGAAGTTGAAGTTGATGTTATATTTCAGGGTAGAGGATTTTACAAAATCTGTATATCTAGAGAAATATAAACACAATTGCAATACAATATTGGAGGAGAACTATCCTCCTTTTTTTAAATTACATTTTGCATGATCATGTTTTTAAAACATTTGTTAAAAATACATAAACATCTAGAACAATCCAGTGCTAGCATTTTGTCAAACACTAGTAAAATTTAAGAAAATTAGTTCAACACTTTACAACTTTGGATGTCTTGATGTTTAATTTTGTCACTTTTGTGACAACACAAAAACGAATAGTGGATGAGGAAATCCTCTCGTCAAATTCATAGGGGAAGCTCTTTGATTTAATCTACTCTAAAATCTAAAACATGAACAAGCTTGCTAATATGAATATTGTACAATCTATTGTTTGGGGTTTTGCATAAGGATAAAATAAATAAGCAAACAAAAACCTATTTGTTTTGATCTCAGAGATTAGAGCATGAGACTTTGAAGGACTCATATTGCACCAATGATTTTTCCCAATTTATGATAGCCAAAACGTAGACATAAGACCACCTCCCCATTGTTAAGCCATTCTATTTAAGTATTTAATCAATTTTAAGAAACATAGATCTTCCTTATTAATTGTCTTCTTCAAAAAATTACAACATGGACTTTTCTAACTTTGAATGAAAATATTGGTAACATAAGAAAGCTTCAATTTTTCATTCATTGCACACAAATGCTTAAAGAATTTAATCTAACTTCGAACTTGAATGACAATATATGTAACATAAATCCAGCATCAACTCTCATTACATTTTATTTGTAAATGGCACATATTTATAGCCTTTAGTTGTAGCTTCTTGAAGTTTCAAAAAATAAATAAATAATTGCTTTGAAAGCAATTCTATCTTCATTAATTCATCCTTTGAAATCAAGTAATATAAATATTACTTTCTTTCCATTTTTACTAGTCATTCTAAGCATCCATGTGAATTGAGGGCTCAAATCTATTGATTTTGTCTTTAATTTGCTTTAAATGATCCCCATCACCTTTGAAAATAATAAAATATTGACATGTTTCATCTTGGGCATCACTTTGAATGGAGGGCTTAGAATCATTGCTTTTTCTTCTTTATTTCACTTTATATTCCTTCTGATCTTTACTTGAGTGCATATACTAACTTGGGTGCCACTTTGTTTCTATCTTTGTTTTGGCAAAAAAAATGCTATTTTGGTGTCTAAAAGAATTTAGGTGCATAATCGTTTTTTGCAGCTTGATCTTGGCATCATAAAACATTCTAATCTAATTCTCATAAGGGATTTGCTTATGTGAATGAAAATTCTGAGTTTCTTTGATTTTGGAACTCAACGAAGATTTTCCTTGATGGATGACAAATTGGGGGTTTGGACCAAAACAAAAGTTGGTGCTCATCAAGAGTTTCGACACCAAAACTAAAGATTTTAAAATATTGCAATTTACAGAGCAATCAAATAAATCAACTTTATTATCATATGGGTTTATATACATTTAATGCCGGTGAACAAAGTGCTTGAAATAGCACTCACATGGTTCACAATATATAACCAACTATCGCACGTAACAAAACAACCCAAAACAAATAATAACAAAACATAAAAAAACTAACAATTGGCCTATCTACGTGGAAAGGATGATGGAATACCTAACATAAAATGCAAAAAAATGAACAAGGCATGGGTGCTTGGAGTGATTTTTGATGAGTTTTCAAATGATTCTGTAGAAGCTTTTGATCTTTCATTCAAGTTGCTCCATTTTTTCATTCTTGAATGCTACTGTAATGAGCCTAGCCCAAGCTGACTCAAAAACTCCTCTTTGCTGCCTTTGGAATTATGTCAAACACTTCATATGCAAACTTCCAGCTTGCTGGTCTGAGTTATCAGTCTGATATAAATGCTTGAAGATGATATCAAAGTAATCTAAATGCTTGGAAATCAAAACTACAATGCATAAACTATATCTTAGATGTATCAATGACTTAATTTCATCTTTTACAATGCTTATATATGACTTATAAATGCAAAACATGCACCTACAGCCAACTGGTATTTTGACAAACAGTTGGTATGCATACTAAAATCTGAGTGTGAATAATATGGAAATGCTCATTGAAAACTTATTAACAACCAGCAACCTGTATCTCCAATTTGCAATATAAAGACTCAATACAATGCTCATTAAATGATTTCCTATGAGCAACTAGCCACCTTCAGCCAAGTGACTTTTTATCAAACACTTGGCATGCATCCATCTAGAATCTAGAAGACTATGAATAATGTTAATAATCTAAAACTAAACTCCAGCACTTGTTTATAAACCAAAATGCAAGGCATTGCCAAGACTCTTGGCAATTTACAACTTTTTTGAAGTTTGCTAATTTCTGAGTACAAAATCAGACTTCAAACATATACAAATATGACATGTAAATGAGCTCCAAACAATGCAAGGAAACCTGGAATGAAGTCGCCTTGGAGAGTCAATGCAGAAGTAAGCAATGTCGATTCCAATAAAATCTCCAGCTTGCCAAATCGACCCCTTATACAAAATCGCCCCTGTTCTGGTGTATTTGCATATAATAAATTAATGATAACCTGTCCAAGCTCTTGTAGGCATGCAAATGAAAGTAGAGACACCAAGGATGGAGTGCCCAAGCCTAAAGAGTGAAATCGCTGTGATATGTGGCCTCTAGGAATAAAATTGAATTTCTTTATCTGCCGCCCAGGTCTGAATCTTGAATAGCAAACTTGATGAAGTCTCAATACACCAAAATGACTCCAACAATGCACCAATTGATCTCTTCAAATCGATACCACCAAAATTTGGCCAAAGGCCATAAATTTTTGCTTTGAAGTACAAGTAGAAAGTCTGAAGCAACAACTTTGCAATAATTTAAGTGATTTTTCACACCCTCAAAATTGCTTACCAATTGAGAGTTTTCGTTCTCAATGGCCAAAGACAACTGCAAAAACCCTAGGCTCCACAACCATCAAACATCAAACATCAACAACAACAAATCTGGATGATGAGAATGAGGCCCATGATGTTAATTTATACTTTTTCCTCAATAGGTCGGCCTCCTTCTAGAACTTTCCCAAGTCACCTTATAGAAGGAATATTATAATATTATTTTATTATTGCACTTTATAATAATACAAAATATTAATCAACTCCTAAAGTGCAATATAACATTATAATATAAAATAAAGGTTTCCATAAATAGAAATATCCATGATGATACTAGGAAAACCTTCTTGAAGACACGAAATGAGCCAACCAATCAACTGGGTATCTACCAAACGACCCTCTTGTCAAGTCCCATTAGCCTACGAGGATCAAGAATAGGCTAATTCCTCCAAACTCCAATGCTCATGAAAAAGGGGACATTATAGCTACATCATAAAACCTTTGTTGTTTACCATCATTTTACTACTTCCTAAAACCATTTTCACTTGATGAAGTTTGAATGTATATTGTTGGCTTTTTTCCATTGCCATCTACCCTGTTGGGACTCAATCCCACAGTGTCAAATTTTGTGTGAGTCCCTTCCCCTTTGTGTGTAATGTCCCCTTCTCAGTCCTAAGCTTTTTAGTGATCGTTAGCCTATTTTCGGAGCTCCGTAAGCTATTCGAAGGCATTTTAGGAGATTCCAAGATTCTTGGAGGATTCTTGTCAGTGCTTTCAGGGGGTAATTGCAAAGGATTGCCAGAGTGTTTTCTGGGTTTTTTGGGTTTTCTGAGATCCTTGGTGGGCAACATTGCTAATTTTAACAATGTCTATTTTTAACACATTATTTTTAGTAAGTTCAACCGCATCTCAGTTTGGGCTAATTTGGCATTTGGACACACTATTTTTAGTAGTTTGCTATTTTTAGTAAGTGTTATTTTTGGCAGTTGGTTCTAGTAGTAGTTCAGTATAGGGTTCCAATTTTGCGAGTGGTGGTGGTTTCAGTTGTTGAGCTTTGTTATTTTTGGCAGTTCAATCACCCACCATTTTTGGAGTTCGAGAAAGGCAAATTTTAAGTTATAAAGTTCACTTTTGGACCCTCCTTGTACCCCACGCCTAGGATGGTGACTTAGGTTGTTTTTAAAAGTTGATTTTGCTCATTCTAAGGTGGATGCCAAAGTTGGGAGTTTAAGTGAAAATTAAAATAAAATATCTTTTCTTTGAGTTGGGTGACCCTTTTGGAGGGAAAAAGAGTTTGAAATGTGGAGCCCTAATTTCTATTTAAACCCCCCTCTATGCTCTCATTTGGTTATGCAATTTTATGATAACCCTTAAGTGCTACTAAATTGGTGTGAGAATCCTTGGGCTTTGAGGACAAAAACCCTCAAGGCTGGGTCTAGTTTCGGAGTTGCAAGATAGTCCCTAGCTGGACGTGGGTGTGGTTTCACTGTAGGAGTCACCATTGAAGTTCATTGGTGATGGCTTTTAGCTTTTTTCTAGTTTTAGCTTGTTATGATGTTTTCTAGCTATGCAATTTTTGGTGTAAGCATTGATTTGCAGCTTGAGGAGCATTTTGGGAGTGCTATTTCAGACTTTTTGCAATTGCTGGTTAGTACTTTCCTAGCCCAGCTGTAACACCTTTGTGCTCATGTTGATTGGAGTGTTGGAGATCTTTTTTTGGGTATTGAGCTATTCCAATCCTAAGCCTTGGGCACCCCTTTCCACAAATTTGCAGATTTTTTGGAGGAGTTTTGTAATGTCCCCTTCTCAAATGTGATCGTTTCAGTTGACCGTTGGCCTATTCCGGAGACCCGTAGGCTACTCGGATGGTGAAATTAGGGTTTCCTAATTTTGAGGAGGTTGTTACTTGAAGTTTGGAAATCGGATTGCGGATTCTTTCTGGGTTTTCAAAGAGCTTTGCAGTGGTATGGTCAGTTTGGATTTTTGAGCAACTTGATGAATTTACTATTTTTAGTAAATTCTATTTTTGGCAGTGGACAGGTTGGGTTCAGTTCAGTTGGTCTTCTTCTTCAGCGGTTCAGCTGGCACTTCTGTTTTTGGCCCTTGGGTGCATTTTCTTGGAGAGATAAGTATTTTCACATTATAATATTATAACACCCCCTTGCCTAGCATGACAACTTTATGTTGTTTTTAAAAAGGGGACTTAATGGGTCTATGCTTCATTGAGAGATAAATTATATTTTTAAAGTCAAATATTGGGCTAAATGAAATGGACGCCTACTTGAGGAGTTTGTTTTATAAAAAGGTGAAATATTTCAATAAGGGAAAAATGACACCATCTTTTGGAGGGAAATGTTGAATTCAAAATTAGGGTTTTGGGCCCCCTTCTTGAAGCTTCTAGAAGGCTCTCTTCATGTCTTTATATTCAGGCCTCAGCGCTTCATTTGGGATCTTTTGTCTACTACACTGTTATGCTGCTAGAATGTATTCAGGCAAGCTTCGAGGAAAGCATACCTCCTAGCATTGGGCTCATCTTCTTGCTTGAAAGATAGCAACAAGTTGAGAATTAGATTGTGGTTGGGTTGTTTTGCATTGTAGTTGAGTTTCATTGCATTTGGTAGCTGTTATTCAAACATTTGTCATATTTCAGAGTTGCTGATGTTGCATGGCTGTAGGTAGTTTTCATTCATAAATCAAAAATATAAAAAGATATTGTTTTGGGTGTTTTTCATATCATCTTGTCTACTTGGGGCGACCCTACTTGTAAGTTTGTGGATTTTAATTTGCAGTTTCTAATTTTTACTAGCAAAATCGCCCCTATAAGAGGGCCGTACCATTTTGATGTGGTCTTGGGATTTGTGCAAAAAGAATAGAGGTTGTTTGGTGAGGTTTTAGGGTCTCATTTGGGGCGCCTTCATGCTTAGGGCAATCTGCATTTGATTCCTTGTCATTAGAGTGAGATTTGAACAAGATATGAGTATTTTAGTGAGTATTGTATTGCAGATTTCTTCATTTTATGTTGCAGGTCTGATATATCAGAATTAAGAAAGTTGTCGCTTTGGTTGGGATTGAGCATTGAAAGTTACATTTGGTCTTTGGTAGACATACTATGCAGTTGCAGCAGTGAAGACTTGAAAACTCTAGATTTAAATGATCATTCTGACATATTGTAAGCTGTTAGTAGTACTATCAGCCATTCTTCTCTTATCTTTCATTTAATCGATTGTATTTCCCACTGAATAAGTGGAAGAGGTTGGCTTGCTGCCTATTTACTTTCAGTTGAGTAGTTTAGGGACCCTCTGACCATATGCTCGCCATCACTCGGCGCCATTCTTGGTTAGGGTTACTTGAGTTCATCATGCATTGATCCTCTGACCATATGCTCGTCTGCACAGGCGCATTCTTGGTTAGAGTTCCTTTTTAGTTTGCATCTGCATTAGATCCTCTGACCAATGCTCACACCTTGCCCACATCGGGATCCTGGTGTACATTCTGGTTAGAGTTACTTTCCGCATCGTTTTGGTTTAGAGCTAACCTTAACGGGTGCGTGTTGAATTGTAATCTCATTGCAAAAAAAAATAAAAAATTTGTCCGGTTCTTTACAAGTTTCTGATTTTTCCTAGCTGATCGCCCCTCTCTACTAGTCATACCATTTGGGGTTTTTGGGTGCTTTGGAAGTTATGCATCATTTCTGCCTCTTTGTTTGTTGGTCTATTGTTTTGGGAGGCACCTAGACTCTACCTTTGCCTTGCAAGGATCTTGGAAGGGTTCTATGGAGATTTGATGGAGTTATGATCTTTTGGTATCTTGCCCGTTGAAGTTTCAGACAGCTGCAACCTTCTTATCAGACCTGTAGCAGCAGCATTTCAGACCTTCTTCAGTCCTTTTGGGGTCATTCCATTGAAGTATAATTGTTATATTTTGTTGGGAAATACTCTACTTCATGTCGTGGTTCCATTTTGGGGTGTTGTGCCAAGATTTCATTAGCATTTTCACATTGTAGCAGCAGCATATGACATTTTGAAATTGATTATAATGAGCTCATTGTAATACCGTTTGGTAGTACCATCAATGATTTGCTCATTTGATTATTGCTACTTACCCCACTGAATAAGTGGCACTCCTGCTGAATAAGTGGTTGGGTTTTCTTTACTTTCATGTTATGCTCGCTGAATAAGCGGATGAGTTTTCCTTACTTTCATGTTATGCTCGTTGAATAAGCGGAGGATATTTCTTTTGGTTGGTTGGCTAGTCGCCAATGCTTTCTTTGCTAGTTGTAATTCTTGCTGAATAAGCGGAGGTTTCATTTCATGTTTGGAGATTTCATACTCACCCCACTGAACAAGTGGTTAATTACATAAGCACTTTTACCACCATATGCTTTCACCTTGCCCACATCGGGATTTGGGTGATCAGAAAGTGGAAGGTGTTTACTTTTAGTTGACTATTTGATTATCACTCACCCCACTGAATAAGTGGATGCTTTCAGTTAATGAAATGTATATTGTACCACTGTATGCTCTCACCTTGCCCACATTGGGATCTGGCTGATCAGAAAGTGGAGGGTAGCTTTATTCAGTTGATTATCATTGTTATTTTGGCTAATGCTAATGGGTGCAATTTTGGAAAAAAATGGGGTGGATATTACATTGTGTGTCTAACCCTATTTGACCCACTACTTATAATCGATCTGAGAAATCTTTATGTGGGTTTTCATTTGTGATTTTTGCTTTGGTGCGTTTCTTTGTTGTACCCTCGTGGTGGAAATTGCCAAAATCCATAAAGGTCCAAGTGTGAAGGCTTTGTGCTTAAAATCCTAAGTGTTTTTACTTGGTCATATTGCCTATACTTACTATTTATAGTAAGTCATATCTGGATCAATTGTCATCATACCTACATCCAAAAAATATGATTGGATCCCTATTTGAGCTAGTGTTGGGTGATTTATTGGGGATTAACGATTTATTATATTATTAAAGTTAATTGAGTTTAATAATATTAATATTTAATGATGGCTTTATTGAAAAGGTGATATAAGGGTTGAATGGAAATAATAAAGTATATTTAATGATGCTTTATTAATTTATTATTTTAAAAGCCAAATGCATCAAAAGCAAATATTTATTTTATTTAATTATTTGGCCAAGTGGAGATTTGGAGCATAAAAGCCAAAATCATTTGCTTT